>SZWC01001574.1:4066-20457 GCA_023375785.1 Penium margaritaceum | reverse complement strand
CGAGAATCTCTACAACCTGCTGCGGGCGGCACTGCAGCAGTGGGGCCTGTGGGAGCGCATGTTCTGCCTCACTGTGGACAACGAGTCCACGAATGACTCAATGATCGACTCTCACCTCATTCCCAACAACGACTCCTTCACAAAGGCCGGGCACATTCGGTGCCTCGGACACGTCATCAACCTCGCCGTCGGTGATCTCCTCAAGCAGCCGCGCATCTCCACCATTCTGCAGCAGGTTCGCTCCATCACGGTATTCGTGACGCGGACTCCAACGAGGGAGGAGTCGCTTGAGGAGGCGGTGAAGGAGGCTGGCCAGAAGTACCTCTCGCTGTACTTGGACACGGAGACGCGCTGGAACAGCGCCTTCGACATGTGCAAGCGCGTCATCGGCATCAAAGACGTTTTGGAGACGTGGCTAACCGAGTTTGGGCGTGACGGTGCGGCATTGCGCCCCTCCTACGACAATTGGGAGCTCATCGGCCAAGTGACCGTCATCTTGAAGCCTTTCAAAAGCTTCACCGACGACATCTCTGGGTCTTCCTACCCAACGCTGTCACTGGTCATTCCATTCTACGCCTCTCTTCTGGAGAAGATGCAGAGTTGGCTCGTGAAGGCGCTGGCTGCTGAGAAGAAGGCAAAGTGCCGTGATAATGCCGGCAGACTTGACTGCAAGGAACAGCTCCTGCTCGAGCTGAAAGATGGCATTGTTGTTGTGATCGCAAAGCTTGACAAGTACGTCAAGCTGTGCTCCGAGCGCCATGTGTTGGCAACGGCAGTCGACCCAAGATTCCGGCTGCGATTCTACGAGCGCATCCGCCCCAAGCTTGGCATTACCAACGCTGCACATCTGCAGCTGAAATTCCTCGATCTTCTGCATCCGTACAATGTGAAGGTGCTGCAACACCGTGCGGAGGAGCAAGCAGCTGCAGCTACTTTGGAAGCGGCCGCAGCATCCGCGGCAGCAGCTGCAGGCGCCTCTACCTCGCAGAGTCGCGGCGAAGCTGCTGCAACATCATCCACGACAGGCAGTGCAGGTATGTTGACATTCCCGTAACCATGTCTTCCGCTAATTTAACAATGTCAGTGCATGTGTATGGCAGCTTACATACACAATGCTTTTGCTCCTTGTATGGCAGCCAACATACAAAATGCTTTTTCTCATTGTATGGCAGCCAAAAAACAACATAAGATTGCTCATTGTATGGCAGCCAGCATACAAATTTTTATTGCTCATTGTATGGCAGCCAACATAAAAAATGTTATTGCTCAATGTATGGCAGCCACCATACAAAATGTTATTGCTCATTGTATGGCAGCCAACATACAAAATGTTATTGCTCATTGTATGGCAGCCAAAATACAAAATGTTATTGCTCAATGTATGGAAGCCAACATACAAAATGTTATTGCTCATTGTATGGCAGCCAACATACAAAATGTTATTGCTCATTGTATAGCAGCCAACATACAAAATGTTATTGCTCATTGTAAGGCAGCCAACAAACAACATACGATTTCTCATTGTATGGCAGCCAACATACAACATAAGAACATCATTGGCGCTTCTCTGATGCAGGTAACACCCAGACACAGGACGAGGGCAACGCAGCTACATCTGGACAGGTTCAGCCTCGCCGCAGCCAGAGAATCAGAGAGGAGCAGAGCGTGCTTGCTGCAGCTCTCGAGGATGCTGGTGCCGACATGTTTGCCNATGTTATTGCTCATTGTATGGCAGCCAACATACAAAATGTTATTGCTCATTGTATGGCAGCCAACATACAAAATGTTATTGCTCATTGTATGGCAGCCAACATACAAAATGTTATTGCTCATTGTATGGCAGCCAACATACAAAATGTTATTGCTCATTGTATAGCAGCCAACATACAAAATGTTATTGCTCATTGTAAGGCAGCCAACAAACAACATACTATTTCTCACTGTATGGCAGCCAACATACAACATAAGAACATCATTGTCGCTTCTCTGATGCAGGTAACACCCAGACACAGGACGAGGGCAACGCAGCTACATCTGGACAGGTTCAGCCTCGCCGCAGCCAGAGAATCAGAGAGGAGCAGAGCGTGCTTGCTGCAGCTCTCGAGGATGCTGGTGCCGACATGTTTGCCGAATCGGAAGTGCCCCAGCCCTCTGAACCGTCTTCTCTCAACATGGAGGTCAACAGCTGGGCCAAAGATGTGAAGAAGGGCCGTAGTTGCAACATCCTCAAGTATATGCGGAAGCATGACAAAATCTATCCTACCTTCCACCCTGCTGCGCTTGACCTGTTCGCCGTTCCGGCAACAAGCACACCATCGGAGCGTCTTTTCTCACTGGGTCGGCACATCATCACAGACTTCCTTCAGTCACTCGTCGACCTAACTATCTAGAATCTCATGCTGCTGAAGTCATGGGTGAACAAGCCTCTCTTGGAAAACTTCCCAGTCACACCCAATGGCGACGTTGCTCTAGAACTGGAGGAAGAAGAGAAGCGTGTGAATCTCCTCCATTGACCAGCGCAGGTTGCACATGAAGAGCAGGTTGAAGTGGGTGATGACAGTCTTGACTATGAGGTTGTCATGGATGATGAGCTCATTGCTCGTGGCGATGTTGAGGGTGATGGTGCATGCGATGATGATGCAGGTAGTGAGTACAGAATGTAGGAGGACAGGCATGCCGTCATGCTGTGAAGTTGTTAGCAATGTTTGCAAACGTAGGAGGACAGGCATGCTGTCATGCTGTAATGTTAGCAATATTAGCAACTGTAGAAGGGCAGGCATGCCGTCATGCTTTTGTCATGTTACCAGTCATGCATGGAGCAAAACAGTTTATGTGACATTGCAACAAAACCACACTTTCCACCATCATGCTCCTTGTCAGAAAGTTTAAAGAGCTAAAGGGGACCTCAGAAACTTCACTCTTCAACATTGAACTCTAACCCCTCCACTAAGTGAAAGAAAGAGCAAAAATGACTGGATTCGTATGGATTCAGGAATCCACCAGGATTTGCGAATCCTGGATTCGGATCCGCGAATCTGAATCCAGACAATGGATTCGAACCGCGAATCTGAATCCAGGCTAGGATTCGGGAACCAGATTCGGTGTGCAGGCTTACGGATAGGAGGCTGAGCTCGAGAACTGGGACGATGAGGACATCGGTCAGAAAGACGTCACCAGCAGGACCACGGAAACGAACGACACCAACACCGCGGACAAGCAACACCTGTCCGGAGCCCGTCCAGACACCGGAGACATCGCCAACGGGACCAAGCATGCTAAAGGCCTCACAGGAGGCTATCATGTGATGCGTGGCCCCGGAGTCGATGATCCAGGTCTCAGCAGGGTCCTGGACCGGGTTCGCCAGATTGCTAACGGTCACATGACAGCAAGCAAGAGACGCGGATGCGGTAGAAGGGGGCACAAACCGGGAATACCAATCATCAAGTCACGCAACGTCGTCATGGAAGGGGGTAGAGGAGACCACGGGGGATGACGAGACAGACGAGGAAACGGGACACGACCGCAGCTCAGTCTCAGTCATGCAGGGCTGGTCAGGAGAGCAGGAGGTGACGCAACTCATACTTCCCTTGGGGGGAGGGTGAGGTAGGCTGAGCTGGAGCGCGATGAACTGCTCCAATTGACGCTCACGAGAGGACGATCTAGGAGTGTAGACGGAGTGCACAGTGACAGCACTGAAGCCTGGGTAGATGGAGGACTGTGCCGGTGAACGATACGGAGGCGCCGACGGCTGTGCATGGTGCTACTGCGGCGTTGGTGTCTGTTGGATTGGCGGAGCTGTCGGAGTGGTGGATCTGCCGGACGAGGCCGAGGCGTCAAGGCCGGCGACAGCTACGGTGGCAGAGGCAAGATGATGCTCCTGCTGGTGATGCATGGTGGCGATGACTCGCGCCTCGTCCGTCGGGAGAGGGCACGTGTACCACCCATGCCCCGGCTGGCCACAGTTGTGGCAGACCGAGCCACCACCGTCGGACCCGGTCGACGGATGCTACTACTGCTGCTGCTGCTACTGCTGACCCTTACCTTTCATGTTCTAGCGCTTCTTCTTCTCCGACGACGATGAGGTCGCTGCGGTGGGGGAAGCGAAGGCCACGGAGGCGACGGCAGGGGAGGCGAGAGCCTCCGTGCGCTGGAGTCAGGACTCCTAACGAGCTTCCTCAATCCGGAGGAAGAGCTCGTATGCCCAAGGCATGAGGGTGCCCTGGGCCGCCATGGTGGAGAGGACGTCCTGGGAGTAGTGCACGAAGATGTCCGCTTACGCGTTGGTGGCACCGCGCTTGATGGTGAGGAGCACGGCCAGAGGGGGTGGGGCAGAGGTGCCGAGGCGACGAAAGATGTCCTCCGTTCGCTGCCAGTAGACGGTGACCGTCTTGGTTTCCCCCATGTGTAGGGAGTTGAACTCCCGTAGCAGACGGATGGTCTCAGCCTCGCTGGACAGGCAATGGGGACGAGTGAGGACGTGCCACGCGGTTGCAGGGTCTGGGGTTGCGCCAGGGGTGAAGGCGTCGGGGAAGGGCTCTAGGGCTAGGCGGGAAGTCGGAGAGGCGGCGGGGACGAGGGCACGTACGGTGCGACCAGCGTCATACAACTGGTTGGCTTGGGTGGGATCATACGGGAGGGTGTAGTATGCCCATAGGCCCTCACCCTGCGCCGGAAGCTGAGCTCTCAGCTCCGGCTCTGCTCGCCGGCCTGAAGCGGCGGGGACGGCATCTCAAATTCCTTTTGCCTGCGGCCAGTGCCCACAGTGGGGCCAAGGACGGAGGTCACCGTCTGCCGCTGGCGCTGAGTCTGCTACTGTGCTAGGTAATGCGTGGCGGCGGACATAGCGGGGCTTGCGTGTCGTGGAGGAATAAATGGTGGCAGCGCAATGGTGGCAGTCTGGGAGGCCAATTGCTAGAGCACTGCAAGCTGTTACGTCAAGGTGGCGAGCTGTTGCTAAAGAGCAGCCAGGGGGTCAGGGTTGCCGCTAACGATGCCAGAGGGCTACTGCTGCTGCTGGCAGGGTGGGGATCTTGTTTGTTTTTCCTTTCTTTTTTCTCGTCACGGCGAGCTCGCTGCTCGCTGCTTGCTGCGAGCGACCAGCCGCGAGCAACGAGCTCGCTACCAGCAGCTTGCTACTAGCAGAGAACAGTGGGCTGCGGGCAGCTGCGGCTGTTGCTGTTGCTGCTGGCTGCCACTGCAGCCGCCGCTGCTGCTGCTGCTGCTACTACTACTGCCGGCTACTGCTGTTGCGAGCTGTTGCAAGCTCCTGCTGCTGCCGGCTGCTGCTCGCTGCTGTTGCTGCTGTTGCGGGCTGCTGCTGCGAGCTGCTATGAGCTGCTGCTACTGCCGGCTGCTGTTGTATGCAGGTGCTGCTGGCTGCTCCTGCCAGTGCTCGCTGCTGTTGCAAGCTGCTGCTGCTACTGCGGGCTGCTGCTGTCAGTCACACCTAGATGACGTCACCGGGTGAGTCGTCGCTAGCAAGCTCCTGACGTGGCCTGCCGCTCACCTCCTCGCGTCAAGCGTGGGGCAGTGCTTCCGGAAAAAATCCGGCAGCATTTCCCCTGGCCCTGTGGCCGTGGGAAAAATTCTTACACCGCCACCAGACGGGTCAATGCTGTCGGAAAAAATCCGGCAGCATTTCCCCTGCACTGGCGCGTATGGAGGCCTGCCGGCGTTGTCTGGCACCTGTACGCCAGTCTTCTGCTGCTGTTGCTACGCTCTGGCTCTGACACCAAGTAGGAAATGCTAGGGAGCATGTTGGGACAGCAGCGTTGTTGATGCAGCGTGCGGGCTTCCACGCTCGTTGCTTAAGTCTGCTAGCCCCTCAGTCTGTTGCTCTAGAGACTAAGCCTAGAAGCTCTGGGTTTGTCACTCAGAAATGCGCGCGCCAGTGCTAGCGCCAGAAAGCAGCTGGAAACTGAAAGTAACTGATTAGGAATGAAGAATGAGCAACAATGGGAGACCCCTCCAAGTTCTAGCTCCCCCCCACTAGTGTAGAACTTGTTACTCAGCTAACCAGCCAATCGGAAAATAGACATAGACCAATTTTCTGGCAGGCAGGGTTTTCTCGGTGAGCCCTGCCAGACACCCGACAGCCCAAAATCCGGGCGTCGTCCGTTTTGCCTGAAAACTGGACCTTACCATAACAGCGACGCTGCGAACACAGTCGTGCGGTCAGAATCAGCTAGAAAAATATAAGAGAGTAAAGAGTTACAGTTTCCCAAATCTAGGCAGTGCCTACGACATGCAGTGATGCCAAACAGTGCCACACAGCAAGAGACATGGACCCTAGGCACAACATGATGCTGCAGACGCAATGACACAACCAGAAACAGCGTTGGGTTCATGTAGACGGCATCTGCAGTGGCAATGACCGCCGGCGGCCTGACCGTCGAGGAGGCCTGCCGATGGAGCTGAGCGCATTGCCGGAGGGAGGAGGCTCCAGCGAACTGTGAGTGGGCCTGAACGTGCATCGGCTCCACCGAACGACACTCCAATAGCGTCGAGTCTCGCCGTCAGTCATATGCATACAGATCTACAGAAGCCGGGAGGACACAACAGAGTACAATGAGAGATGCAAGAAAGCCAACAGACTCCATACGACAAGATCGGAGCCATGTCTCTCACGATAGTTTGATGTCCCTTCCATCGCTCAGCGCCCGCCATCGTCAACATCCAGATAGTTAGTCGTCTACATGAGGTCATGGTACAGATTAGTGAGACAATGCACGTGCAAATCACAATACTCCCTGTTGAGGTGTGGGAACCAATGTACATGCACATGCAGAGGTCATGCATCCAGCATACACACCATAAGTAATGCTACAACATACCCGCATGCACCCACAGTCTAGCAAAGCCACACAAGTCTGATGATGAGCACACGAAGGATGAGGGTGTATAGAGTACAAGATGAAGAAAGGGAACTCATGGATGCACGACTACACACTCACAGATGTAGATCAATGTGCACTCTACCACCTTGGTCAACAAGTCAGCCAGCTGTTGTATAGTCTTGACCCACACAATTTGGATGCTGCCCTCATGCAACAAAGTGTGCGCATAGTGATACACCATATTGATGTGCTTTGTGCACGTGTGATGAACACCATTGTTTTCTATAATGACAATGGCACTCTCAGTGTCACTGTGCAGAATGATGGGCGATGCGAGTTGACCAAACTCACACAACAGGTGACGGAGTCACACACCCTTGCATGCACTGGTGTCCAATGCCACACACTTTGCCTTTGTAGTACCTACTGCATGCAATGCACCCTGCTATCCACCTGCCATGAGACAGCCGTGCTTTTGATGACAAAGATCCAGTTAGTGCAGCTNGTATAGTCTTGACCCACACAATTTGGATGCTGCCCTCATGCAACAAAGTGTGCGCATAGTGATACACCATATTGATGTGCTTTGTGCACGTGTGATGAACACCATTGTTTTCTATAATGACAATGGCACTCTCAGTGTCACTGTGCAGAATGATGGGCGATGCGAGTTGACCAAACTCACACAACAGGTGACGGAGTCACACACCCTTGCATGCACTGGTGTCCAATGCCACACACTTTGCCTTTGTAGTACCTACTGCATGCAATGCACCCTGCTATCCACCTGCCATGAGACAGCCGTGCTTTTGATGACAAAGATCCAGTTAGTGCAGCTCTTATTGTCTATGCTCCCAGATCAATCACTGTTGGTGTAACCCTTGACGATTATGGACAGCTGGTGATGGAACATCAGTCCATGACGTGAGGTGGAGACAACGTACCACATTACATGAATGGTTGCATGTAGGTGCAACTGGTGTGGGGAATGGGAGAACTGGGCAAAAGCATTCACAGCAAAGGCAATGTCTGGCCACATGGTGGTGGCAAGAAACATGAGTGACCCAATGACACAAAGAAAAGTAGTCACGTGTTTATCCACACCAAGTGTATCAGCATAACAAGCTTTCAGCTTGATCCGGCTATTTGGGGTCATGGTTATGGAAGGTGATAGGTATAAAAATTGCTCAGCCAACGTGTGCATGTAGACTGGCCAATGTACATGTTGAATGTTGAGGGAACAATCGCACTTGATCTTCATGCCTAGCAATACCTGTGCAAGCCCAAGGTCTTTCATCTTGTAAGTCAACTGCAAGACATCCTTCACTCGCTGGACAACAACAAGGTCAGGCAACGCAATGAGCACATCATCCACACAAACGAGCACATTGACAAGGATGGTGCGGACAAAGGTGAAGAAGAGGGTTGAATCTACAGTTCTACGCGCCACGCCATTCCTCATGAGGGTGCGGTTGATCTTTGTGTTCCAACGCGTAAGTGATTAATTTAGGCCATAAAGGGCCTTTCGTAGTCACCAAGCATGACCTGTGCCGTCTTCAAAGCTGGGGTGCTGGACCATGTAGAGCTCCATTTCATTGAGAGTGCCATGCAAGAAGGCATTACTCCTTTCCATGTGGTGGAACTCCCAGCCATGCCGTGCAACCAGGCTAAAGAGCACGCAACTTATGGTGAAATGACAAACCAACGCAAAAACCTGGTCAAAGTCCACTTTTGGTACCTGTGCAAAGCCCTTGGATGTGAGCCAAGATTTGCATGTTTCCAGCTTGCCGTCTGGCTTCCTCTTGCCAAGGAAAACCCACTTGGCCCTAATAGCTTTGGGGCATGGGGGTGAGTCGACCAGCTCATAAACATCATGCTCATCAATGGTAGTCAGATCCTCCTTACAAGCAGCATCCCACTGGCAGCGTTAGGTGCAACCCTGGCCTCACAAAGGCTATGTGGGTTGGCCGCCTGCAAAGACGGCATAGCTATCAACAGAAAGGTGGTGCAATGGGCCACTAAAGCACGAGACACCAAGATAGAGACATCACGTCCATGCTCCTAAGAAATAATGGCAGAACCGCATGCAAATACGAGAGGAAGGTCTGCAAGGATGACAACAAGGGCAGTCAGACCCCAGGCCTTCTTCCTTGCATCCCCACTCACCACGATGTGAGAAGAGGACGTGGGATAGAGGGCAATGACTAGGGGTGACAGGACGCATGCCTGTTGGATGTATACAGGTGCGTGGACAAACACGACCACAAGGAGTGTGTGAGTATGTCAGGCCATCACTACTCGAATGGACACACCAAGCTCGAGGTGGCAAGACTCGATGGGTCCCTCCACCCGAGTGATCGACTTATGACTTGGATAACTGCTCGACTGCTTGACTGAGTGACGGACTCTTTTGCGACCGCAGTGATGGGCTCTGTCACCTGGGTGGCGGAGACACCGGCCAGAAAAGGTGGAATGAATCGCCTGGTAGGCAGAGTCAGCGGCCAAAAAGGTGGACTCAATTTCTTGGTCGGCGGAGTCAACAACCAAAGAGGTAGACTCGAATGCATGGTCAACAGCCAGAAGAATAGACTCAGATTGGGACACTGGTATGGTAGGGGTGTTCGGTGTGTGTGGAGACGTAGGCAATGCGGTGGGGCTAGGGACTCTGGACACTGATGGAAAGGGAGTAACGTCACGCACTGGTGTAGAATCTCCCCCATGTGATGGTGGCAACCTGCCCGAAGGATCCCAGCATGGAAAAGAGGGAGATCGAATGGAAAATGTCCTAAAAGAGAAACATATCACGCGACTTGATGATGTGGTGTCGAAGAGGGTCCTAGAACCACCAAGATTTTGACTGACGAGACACTCTAAGACAGATGCAGAAACAACCACGGGGAACGAGTTTTTCATCCCGATAGTCCTCCAAGAGCTAGATGCTGTCAGCATAACCCAAAATGTGTACAGGAAAAAGATCTACATGCTGTCCACACGAATACTGGTAGGGGGTGAGAGGACAAGGCAAGAGACCGTGGAGAACTCTATTCAGAATCCTTGTCATGTGCGACATGGCCTCAAAAAGAAGCCCTCAGATAGACCA
Source organism: Penium margaritaceum (assembly GCA_023375785.1). Classification (NCBI taxonomy): domain Eukaryota; kingdom Viridiplantae; phylum Streptophyta; class Zygnematophyceae; order Desmidiales; family Peniaceae; genus Penium; species Penium margaritaceum. Next base: position 10,521 of record SZWC01001574.1, on the reverse strand, counting down.
GACTCGATGGGCATAGTATGGACTGAATCAGCCATCATGCAGTTCCAGCGCTATAAAATACTGTTCTTCTTCAGAGTGTAGGACGCAAAGGTTTATGTCTAACGCCCCGGCTCCTGCGAAAGTCACATGGTGGAATCAAAGTGGGTGCTCAGGCTAAAGCGGAAGCAGGAAGATAGCATCAAAAAGTACAAGGCAAGGGTCGTGGCAAAATGATTCTCACAGCGTGCAGGGTCTGAGTACGATGAGGCCTTTGCACCGGTTGTAACTTTTGCCTCCACCAGGTCCCTGCTGACTGTTGCTGCTGCCAAAGACCTTGAGATCCACCAGATGGATGTTAAGATAGCTTTCCTCTATGGGAAGCTAGACAAAGAGGTGCTGATGGAGGTACCGGAAGGTGTCAAAGTACTCGAGTATAAGGTGTGCAAGCTGGTGAAGGCCTTGTATGGGCCGAAACAGGCCCCACAGATCTGGTACAAGGAGATGGACAGGTTCATGGCTGAGCTTTCCTGCGCGCACTGCAATAATGATCACAGCGTCTATGTGCAGGAGGATGAGGGCAGCTTGCTCCTTGTCGGTTTGCATGTGGATGACTTGATCCTGTGTTCTTCCTCAACGGATGCCCTTGTGGATATCAAGGAGCAGCTGGGCAGTAGGTTCAAGATGAAGGTCATGGGTCCTCTCAAATACTACCTCGGGATTGCCGTTCACTGCAATGGCAAAGCAGGCACCATTGAGCTCTTCCAGACCAAGTACATCATGGACGTCTTAAAGCGCTACAACATGGAGGAATGCAAAATCCCCATGGCCTCCGACTGCAAGCTCTCCTCCTCCATGTCACCAAGCAACAAGGCTGAGCGGCAAAAGATGCAAAACATCCTGAACCAGTCCGCCGTCAGGAGCCTCATGTATGCGATGGTGGGGACGGGACCTGACAGCGCTTATGCGGTGGATCAGGTGAGCAGGTTTGTGGCCAAACCTGGGCCACAACACTGGCAAGCCATAAAGCTGATCTTTCGCTATCTCAAAAAGACACGGCGCGTTGGACTCCGGTTTCGAGGTCTAGAAGGATCAGGCCTGCTGCGACTGATGTTCTACAGTGACGCTGACTCGGGAGGGCGGATTGATGACAAGAGTTCTACCTCAGGCTTCGTCTGCCTTCTCAACGGTGGTGCGGTCTCCTGGGCAAGCAGGAAACAAGACTGTGTCTCGCTCTTTACTGCGAAGGCAGAGTACATCACACTCCCAGAAGTCTGTAAAGAAACACAGTGGCTTTGTAGTCTGTTGGGTGAGATCAAGGCACTACAAGAGGAAGCAAAGATCATCTTCATCGACTGTGATAGCGCCATTGCTATGGAAAAAGAGGACGTGATCTCCTGATGCACAAAGCACATTGACATTTGGTACAACTCCTCGTGCAACCTTGTCGCAAAGAAAATAGTGTACCTACAACATGTCCAAATCAAGAAAATGCTTGCGGACTTCCTGAAAAAGCCACTAGGCAATGACTTGCATGCTATAGGCGCTGGAGCAATCGGCATAGTGGACGCAAGAGATGAGGACTAAAGACCAAGGCAGCTGACGTGCACAAGCAATAAATAGAGCTATGGGTTCATGGAGAAGAAAATTACCAGGGTAGGTGGCCAGAGGTGCAAGGGAGTGATTGTTGTTCCTTTGTGCCCCATGGCCACTGCTATGGCTTAGCGGACAGGTTGGGCATGCACTACTCCTTTAGAGGTCCCCCAAACCTTGTTCAAGGTGCAAGTCCAAGCGAGACACCAGAAGTGTAGCACAGTGGACATCACGTTGGACATCACGTTGGACTTAGAAACAAAAGGTTCTGCGATCAAGTCTTGATGTGAGTAGGAAGAGTTTTTTACCTTTCCTTCACATGGGAGTTTTCCTAGACATTTCTCCGAGCATGAGGAGGATGTGCCACTTGGTGGTCAGTGGATGCACCAATTGGTGAGCTAGTGAGCTGTTGTGGAGTGGCCACCCCAAAAGTGCCAGCACTCAAACACCTTAGAAGCCAGGCCTAGGACTATATGTACCAGACTCATTCCTCACTCTAATCATACAATATGGCCTTAGATGCTCCTCATAGAGCTGTCCAACTAAGGAACAGTATAAAGAAGACACTGGTAGGTCTAAGGCCCATGAGTTAGTCTCTGACTAGCACCTCGCACGAAAGTGACCAGGTATGAAGTGGACACAGTTGTTAGCAGGTAATTGCCTAGGAGCTACTCAGTGTGGAACTATGACCCTAAGGGTGATTTCTTCTGCTAGCTAAAATGCTAGGAGCAGATCGTAGGTGCTATTGTGTCGGCGCTATTTCCTAGTCCGTTTGCCTCAGGCTGCTTGAAAAGAATGTCAGCCAAGCCATGTACGTGCTATACGTCCTTGATGACGTGTTATACGTCCTTGATGTCACGCTGCACCCATTTCCCAGCAACCACCACCTCCACATCCATGTCTCCTTTGCCAGCTTCCGGCTCAACCTTGTTGTTCGCAACCACCATGGACTTGCTGGACTTGGTGTAGTTGATGAACCTGACCTTTTCCACATGGGTGTTCTCCTTCGCTCCGAAGTCAGGGCAATACCAGCTGGCCTTCTTGAGGTAGTGGTTTTGAGTGTCGTGAAGAAGTGCCTTCTTGCCGTTTGGCATCTTTGCCACTGGCCTTTGCCTCCTCGGTACACTCACGGGCCCAGTGCCCCTCTTTGCCACAGTTACGGTACGCACCCTTCTTGGCACCCTTCTTGCCACCGTCATGTCCGCCACCTCCATTGCCCCTGCTTCTTCCACCACACACTTTGGTAATGAGGGCTGATGAGGAAGACGAGGACTTGTTGCAGCTCCGTCGTTGTGCCTCGTTGTGGATGTGCTTTGCCACCGCGCCATAGGTGAGCTTGTATTCTGTCCATCCTCCCAAGACGGTGATGAGAGGGCTCCAACTCTCAGGAAGGGCCATGAGGAGGGTCATCTCCTGCAACTGCGTTTCGATCTTCCATCCCACGTTATTGCATTGTGAGGCGAGCAACTCAATCTGCTACATGGCAGAGATGACATCATCTCCTAACATCATCTCGATTCTCACCGTGAGGAGTCACATCAGTGCAAAGATTGTTTTCGCCGCTGGCTTGGATTGATGGATGGCACAGGTTTTGCAAAGCCTCGGTTGCCAGCTTGCAGCCCTGGAAGTAGCCCCACTACGACTCAGCCGTCCCAAACACTGGCAGCATGAGCGCTTCTACGTTATTCCTTGCGAAGGCCTCCTTCCGGTCTTCCTTTGTTGTTGCTTCATCAAGGACTTCCGTTCCTTTCATGACCTCCAGTAGCCCCTCATGCGTGAGGTGCAGCTCGAAGTGCCACTTCCGTAGCCCAAGGCCATGGCCACGTGCATACTTTTGGATGGGCTGTGTCTCCTTCCGTGCCATTTACGCAGTCTTCCACTCTGGGACCTTGGAATTTGACGGCAATGTCGTCCCCGACGACAATCCCGTCTATCGCGAAAGCACGTTAACAATGTGGAGACCGATTAGGGGTGTGGGCCCATAACCCTTTGTACGAAACTGGTCCCCGGGTGGTGGTAGTTCCAATGTGGCCTAATGGGCCTGCACTTGGTGTTCACAACTTTCTGTTTTGTTTGCAGGTTCTGAGTTCCAAGCGTGAGCTTTCTCGTCGCCTACGGTTTAGTTCTGAAATTGGAAGAGAGTTGAAAGACAGTCGTTTTGCAAGGGAAAACGCAATTTTGCATTAGTTGTTGAAAATGGACATGATATAACGAGTTTTATGGCTAGTCACAAGCTTCCCAATGCACCAAACCGCATGCAATTTGGATCATTGTAGCTCTAGCTACGTCAACCGAACCGTGGTACCCCAATCGAGCTGCTCAGTCGGCAGCGCGCACCATGTCATCCACCGAGGCATCCTCACACATCAAGGACCCATCAAAATGCCTTTCTAGAGGCGGTGATGTCCCTAAACATAGTGGCGGTGCCCCTTGTACCTTTGGGGTCGTTCGATGAGTTAATAATCGAGTTTGGTGATGGGCATTGATGTGGTTTGAAACCTGTCTGCGTACCTACAGCCGGAATTTTGACCAAGTTCCCGAGCAACAAAACACACTGCTGTGTTTCAGACTCTGAGCGAGGAATTTGGCCAAATCCTTCAGCAACAACCTGCACTTCTGGATCCGGTGGATATCATCCACCGGACGCCTCAACAGTCTCCCAGAGCAAAATCCCGAGATGGACATTTGTCACTCGTTTTGGACATATTTTCACCGGCAGTTGAACCGCGGCCGACTCCAGTGGGAGAATCCACACAACAAGATGGAAACACTAGTTCTCACGATGGTGCAGTGACCCCTCCATCGCTCAGCCCCCGCCGTCGTCAACGTCTTCTGTGTCCATCGTTTGCACATGTGTAGCGTAAGGACATTTTTTAGGAATAGCAATGGTCTTAAAACATGTTTTTGGTACTTGTGGAACTTAAGATCATGGTATTGCGGACTTGAGGCCCAAAAAGTAACTAGGGAGTAGAGTCTAGTTTGAATCTAGCCTGCATAATAACCATCGGCCGAGTTTAAGGCAAGAGGAGTGCCACGATGGAAGATCCATTGTGTTACTCCTCTTCACCTCTTAGTTTCCTGCTAGGGTCCGATTTCCATGTGCCTATGCCACGTGGAACGATTGGGTTTTATGATGTTCACAAAAACTCCCTATGATGACCCCGTCCGTTTGTGGCGTAGTTCGTGCCTCATCCTTGGAAAACTATTCTAAGGGCCTGTTTGGTTTTGCAGTTAGTTGCAAAACAGTCCACGGATGCTACAATGGAATCAGAACCAGAGCTTCTGTGACGAGATGAATGTGGGTGTCCGAAACACTCGGACTTTGGATTTTGACATTGATGGACATCGTCAGCTATTGGCATAGTTCACAGCAAGAAAAAAAATGTTTGGACTGTTAATCCAAATGTTGCCCAAATGGTAGAAGAGTTGATGAGCGAGAGCCAAGAACACGGACGAGCCAAGAGCTCCGAATGTCTGATTGAAAGAGGGAAAAACGTTTGTGCCAGGGGGAGTCAAACGCCACCCGATTGGCATCGTGGGACCAAGCCTCGAGCGTTGAGCGTTGAGCATCAAGCGTCGAGCACAAAGCTCATCAAGAGGAGTGGTGAGGGGAGTGCCTCTCCACCACTTTCATGCCCCCTCGTCATGAGGCCAAGGGGACGAGAGGGAAGGACTCCTTCTCCTCCCACTCCCCCCTCCTCCCCTTCCCCCGCTCCCACATTGTCGAAAGCACCAAAGGGGAGGAGAGGACAGACTCCCTCCCTCCCCCCTTAAGCATGCTGTTGACGGTGCCACAAGGGAGGAGAGGGACGATGGTCCCTCTCTCCCCCCCCCCCTCTTCCATGGTACCGACGGTACCAAGGAGGGCAGATGGGGGGAGAGGCTCCCGTCCTCTCCTTGTCCATGGCGGGCGGGTGCGGAGAGTCTCCTCCCCTCTCTTCGTCCATGGCTCCTGCGGCACCAAGGAGGGATGGATGAGGGGAGAACCACCCCCTTTCCCCAACCCCTTGTCAATGGCGCCGGCTGTGCCAAGGGGGGTGGGCCGGGGGAGAGTCTCCCCTCCCCTCCTCATCTATGGTGCCGATGGCGCCAAGGGGGGCTGGTGAGGGGAGAGCCTCTCCCCATCCTCGTCCATGGCGCCGGTGGTGCCAAGGGGGGTAGGTAAGGGTAGAGTCCCCCCCCCCCCTCATCAATGGCACCCGCCGCACCGAGGAATGGATAAGGGGAGATTCTCCCCCCCTTCCCTCATCCATGGTGCTGACAGTGCCAAGGGGGGCAGGTTAGGGAAGAGCCCCCTCGCCCTTGTCCATGGCGTGGACGTCGTAAAGGGGAAGGTGAGGGGAGAGTCCCCCAACTTACCCCCTCCTCCCCATGGCATCCTCTGTGCCACAGAGTTGCGGAGGGGAGCACCTCCCACCTCCAAGTGAGTAGGCAGGAGACGGAGAGGAGAGAAGGAAGTTTCCTCCCTCCTTCAAGGTCTGGCGGAGATGCTGGCCCGCCAGACAAGTCCAACAGGACACAAGACCAACTTTGGACACGACAAATAATGCGCGAGTGGCGTAAATGGTTCATGCCCTTGTTAGGGACCGAGAGGTGGACAGATTGACCCCGGTGGGCAAGTACATGTTTTTCCCCAGGCCTCGTGGCTGGCCCATGGAAATCGAGGTAACATCTTTGTTTGAACCTGGCTTTGACCATTGCAAATTTCAGCATGGAGCTCATTCCGAGCTCTAAAATTGAGAATTCCTCAATAATTTCTCTAAATTTGTTCTTATTCATGGTGAAAAGGGAAGAATGGAAGTTTTCTTGACACACCACCAGGTGACGTTTGGAAAACTTCAAGCATCATGTGGAGAAAGAAAACAGGTTGCACTTGACGTGCCTGA
>SZWC01001573.1:264176-278625 GCA_023375785.1 Penium margaritaceum | reverse complement strand
ATATGTATATGTATATGTATATGTATATGTATATGTATATGTATATGTATATGTATATGTATATGTATATGTATATGTATATGTATATGTATATGTATATGTATATGTATATGTGTATGTTTATTTACATGTATATGTATATGTCTATGTATCTGTATATGTATATGTATATTTATATGTATGTGTTTATGTATACGTATATGTATATATATTTTTACACATAAAATTCTATAAAAAATATAACAACATAGTAAAAATATTCATACCAGCTATTAATGTGTATCAAGGAAACATATGTTGCAATGTTTCCGGTTTTGGTACCTTTTTCCGTTGAATATACGGTCCTCAACCTTCAATTTCATTAATCATAAGTTGCAGTTTAATCAATGTATAATCTATGTATGAATGCATTTCAATTTACATACATCAGTAGAAATCATTTTTTATGATAATTCGCAATTGAAAATTGTGCATGTTTTTTCCTTAAATAATGTTCATTTGAAGAACATGACTGAATTGATGTCTTATGGAGAGGTTATATATTGTGGTGTTGTAATAATGCTTGATCGTCGCGTTTGTTTTACATGTTATCGGACCATTACTTCCAAGTATTCCGCTTTTCTCTTGACCGATCGCGTCTGTGGTAGTTGGCGGACTGCCTCGCGTTTTTTTTTCTGTCTTCTGGTGCCGAATCGTTCAATGTCTCGTGTCCTTTTCTTTGTTTGCGTCTTTCAGTCCAATGTCTCTCTAATAGACATGAATGGGGTTCGATTTTCCTTAGTCGCTCACGCTGATATCGCTTCCCGAACACACAATTGAAGTAACCGGATCCATGTTGTAATCATTAAATCATTCCATCGTCTTGTTGACGTGGTTAGCGAATCCCGTGTTTGTCTTAACGATAGCGGGCGTGCGAGCATACAGCTTGACGCGGGGGGTCAAGGCCGCTCTGTCGCAATATATTGATCGATGAAAACCCGGGACGACTCAGATGATCCATAAAAAAAAATGTTTTCTTCTGGCGACTACGACGTTACAATTTATGCTGCCGTATAACGAATGTGGTTTGCCACAAACTTCCATGGTTTGAAACTACATGAAGGTTCTCCAAGTTTTAGGAGTCAATAAGCAGCTCCAGATATCGTGCCCTAACTCGATTTCATGCATCGATTAGTAGCTGCTCTTGCAGTTTCAATCTGTGCTTTTCGACAAGAAACACCATGAAAATTAACGGCTGGAGAAGAGCCGCGGAGGAACCTCCGTTTCTGGTTATTCTTTCAATAAGACTACGATTATAATGGCCGCGGCTGGTAAACGCCGAAAGTCGTTGTTGGCGTTGGTTTTTCGCAGTGCGGCTGGGATTGTTGGCACATCGATGTTCGCACGTGTTTCACATGTTTTAAACCCTTTTTAGCTAATTTCAGTCGGCTGTGAATGTCCTACCGATGCACATGCACAAACACGAGCGACAAAAGCCATGTAGCAGCAAATAAGACCCTCAGCAGGGTCGATGGACATCCCCCTGCTCGATGACTGACCGACGAAGAGGAAAGCATGCGGCATACACCCGTGGGCAGCCACACGGCCGCTGAACTCCAATCGAGGGTTCAGCGGTTGTTGGGATGCGCGAGCCTGCCTCCTTCGACGCCAACCGTCGCTGACTGTCGCCTCGAGGAGCCCCCCGACCCTCCAACGCCAGATTCCGTCGCGACCATCCGTCGCGACGGAATCTGCCTTAAAATGTTCCGAAAACACCACTTTCAAAAGTAAATCACTGACGCCCCAACTACGGAACCCAACAGAATTGGGGAGGAAGATGTCGCGCAGGTTCCGATTCTGCTGGAAGTCGTTGTTGGCGACGACTTCCAGCGTTTACCAGCCGCGGCCAATGTGAACAAAGACTCCGCATCGGATGTTGCTTACTCATTACAACTTTGCCAATCAACCAAGATGGTAAACATACGAATAAATCTATTTATAAACCAAGACACAGCTGAAATGGTAAGAGCATCTGTTTTGTGTAGTAGTCATCTGTGCAGTCACCGCGAGCTTCGCGAGCGAACAGCCGTATAGTGTGGGGTTGTGGGCAGAGGGCGGCGGAGTGGGAGGAGGGGAGGGTACATTGGTAGAATATTTATGTTCATCGTCGCTGCAAATCTACAGGGATTGGACGGTGGCACAGAGCCACGTGTGAAAGGCACACGGATGCCTACCGAAGCATCACAGAACATGCGAGAATGGTCATGCGATCATGACGCGGTTGTCTCGATCGGGGGATGTGGGGGGGGGGGGGGGGGGGGTTTGTTTTTTTTAGTTGTCTGTGCATGTTTGCATCTGTTTTTTCCACATAAAAGGCAATTCAAAGCCTACCGAAACATCACAGAACATGCGAAAATGGTTATGCGATCATGACGTGGTTGTCTACTCGACATGTTCATGACCATGTATCTTGACAAATTAAGATTCGACTAGGGCAGATGGCAGGCCACGTCCAAGCTCAACTCAAGTGCTTATGGGCACGTCTGGAAACATCCCACTAGTGCAACTGAATAAGCAGAACAAAACATGTTTCGGACAGCCGATGGTGCGATCGAACGGGCAGCCTGCTCGAGAACCGAATAGATAGGTAGGATCCACGGTTCAGGTAGCTCAAAATAAAACGGCAACGGAAAGGTAGACTTTTTGACCATTCTGGACAAGACAACGGCCTGGATACACCGTCGGACGTGTGTCCCGAGTAAGGGGACCATGTTGTCCTCTATGAAATCTCGACCGTTGCGTTATCCTGTTGGTGGATGAAATAGATGACAAAATTTCCTTCATCCTGGTCCACTTTCATCTTCAGCAAGGACGATCCTGCTGCAACGACTCGATAATCGAATTTGTCCATAGATGCGACAGTCCGGATGAATAGACCTTGACCGAATGGCATGCGCTCTCGTGTCCAAGTAGGGAGTCCACATTCGCAAGCTGTTCAAATATTTTTATTTTTACCTTATTCAGTTGCACTAGTAGGATGTTTCCAGACGTGCACTATTTCTGGGCAATAGTGAATCAAGTTTATAACTTGAAGAGAGTCTAACGAATTCCCTTCAAGGCTTGACAATTCAAAACAATCTTTCAAACACAGTTGTGAGCATCCATGGTTCAAGCACATGCCAAATCGGATGATTCTACGAACCGTTCACTTTCCAATGTCTAACACATACTTTGCTAGTTGTAAACAACTATGTATTGCTCTTGAACATACTCGGATCTTATCTCATTTGCTCATTTTTGCCAAGGATAAATTGACCCTAGGGCCCTGTTTTTCATTCGATCCAACGTAAGGGCCCGCATTGCCGGATCCATTACGGTAGGGGCCCGCTTTTGGTCGGCCATCAACGCGATGGCCTGCCGGAAATCCACTCTATTCGAAATCGCCGGTTCTCATGCCGGTTGACGTCTGCCCGTCTTCACATGCAGGCAGCCTGTCTCATTGTCGTGTAAAAGTAGAGAAAGTCAGCGAAAAACTAATGGATAAGGAGAGGTTTGATCGCTGAGCGATTTTTTCCAATTGCACATGTCCGAGACGTTGACTTTGGTCTTCGCTTCTAGCTCAGGAGGGTCAAGGGCGGGGCTTTGCTTGCGATGCAGTTTGATCGCGTTTCTGACACGCACCTGAGTGCCTCAAGGCTCCGTCGTTGCTGAGATCGGACGACAGGGCCTCGTGGTTGACGAGATCGGTCGTCAAGGCCTTATAGTTGATGGAAATTCAAAACGGGCTTCCGGGTCATACCGTACAATGAACAAGGGCCCTGACGTCGAAGTGCCCTTTTGCCAACATACTTGATTTTATCACGGCATGCAAGAAAAGTGAAGAATTATCTCTAAAATCTCCCTCTTTCCAACTCAAACAGTTATCCTCCAAGTGAGAAGTACATCGCAAGCAACTCGTTGACCACTCCTTGATAACCATGGGATAAGTGGGCAACTATATGAACCATTCCATATATTGCACGTCCTGCAACACCAAAACTAGTAAGAAAAATAAGGAACCTGCATTTTTAGTCATTATTAGTGCAAGCATCCTCTTAATGTTGAGCCTTGAACAATAATCAAATCATAACTTCCAAAATCTTCTTTTTTCATTGGATTTGGATGGCTTCCATTCTAGTGGAAGATGAGACGTAGACTAGAGAATGTAATAAAATAAATTTCAAAAAGTTTTCATTGTGCATCTATGAGAAAACCATTTGTAGTTAGAACCATGGATAAAAGAAAATGTGAAACTTTTCTTCTCTTTTGAACAAGCACATGAGCCATGGCTTGGGTCATATTTTGAAATTAAATGTTATTTAAGCCATATTCAAGCCATGCGAGAGTGAAGAGACCTGTAAAACATTTACAAAAATATATATAATGTATAAGTTTGACATGCATTAACTGTTGTGGAGCAATGTTTACCCAAACCAAGCAAAAGGGAATACGTTCATGCCTTGTGCCACTAGGCCACAAGAACTCAATGCAACACTCATTAGAATATCATGATGTGAAGACTTGAATTCAACTGAAATTCTCAAATTTATGTATTATTTCCAATAATTGATCAATTGTTTGAATTTTCATTTCTGAAAAAATCCTTGTTATGAGTATTACAATTCACTAGGTAGCCTCCCTAGCTTTCTAAAAACCATGAGCAATATGTTTCGTTATAGACATTCGTATATTTCACTTTGGAAAACCAATAATTCTCCATTGGTCAAAATAATTATTCATCAACCCCATAGTCGTTTCAAGCCACCAACCATTCACGTCTCTATTTGTGGTGAGGGAGATGTAATATTGGATTACATAAACAACTATTATTATTTTTTCTTCATGCACACAATTTAACCATAATACATACTTGAATAAATTTTAAAAGGTTAGAGAGTTGTGACACGTAATACATTAAACTGATCCTTAGGCAATTCGAGAATCTTCTAAGGGTGAAAATTGTGCAACCACTCTCAAATTGTTAAGGCACAATTTTCTCCAAACAACTACAAAACAAATATGAATCAAATGATAGCATGATATGTCAAACTAAGATTAAATCATTCTACCTCATCCACCTCTTTACCTTCATAGTGAAATGATGCAAACTGACTTATGATATAAAAAATTTAAACAAGTCATAATTGATGAATACATTGAAATTATAAATACTTTTATGTGAAAACAAATTGAAAATTACAACAAAAATCCATTCAAATAAAACAATTTCATATTTTTTTAGTTGGTGTGTATCACTATATTTAAGGCTATCCCATTATTCCCTTATCTTATAAATAGATATTTCCAAAAGATAATATAAATATAGTAAATCACCTAATCATTGATATATTTAAAGCTAAATAATAATACTAAGTAAATAAACAACAACCAAGATAATTTACTTTAGTTGTGACATGCTTTAAACTAATTGAAATATAACCCACTTTTGAAAAGTTACACGTGAATAGCAATATACTCAAAGCCTATTATTGATATAGATTTAGTTTAAAAATATTTTTGGTGTTCATTGTTCATCTTAAAAATGAAGATCTATGCTAAGAGTTAGATCTATGAATGTATTTGCTTAGAGTTAGATATCAGTTATTATGCCCTTCATGGTTAATGAATCTTTCATTCATAAAAAATTGTACTTTCCTTTGTAAACCTGTTATATTCATACTGGTCCCTATCCGACATAGTCTAGTAGTGTTAAAAAAAGAGTCTGGTGATACATAGAGAAAACATCATGTCTAGAGTGACATTCTTGAAGGTCGGATTACTAAACTTCTATGACATTTGAAGGTTGTTAAAACACTCAATTAACATTTCACAAAGATCAGCTTTGATGGAAATTCGTCAATGGCATTTTCATGAGCTGCAAGAAATAAAAATATGTTCGTTTCATTACCCCCTTGCCATAACCTATCAAAGCAATTCTTCATTAATTTATTCTTACATCATTTCTTGGAGTGAAAGATCTACACAAGACATATAGATTTTGTAAAGAAAATAACACTTCTCGAATAATAATCTGGAACACAATCTGGTCAAGCAGTTGGCTAGTACCCTACTTTCTTAGACAAGGTGTTGTAAGAAGAATGGTTTGGTGGCCAAGGGCATGTTTGACCATGGCCTGGCAAAGTGACCACAAGGGTCAAGCTTGAAGCCCACACGATCTTGATGATGGCAAGCATGTCGGTGGGGTGTGATTGCTAGGTTTTGACTACGAACATCATGGATTATTCACTTGTTTCTCAATTGTTTGTCCCAGGACCAATTGTGTGGGATTATAGTGAGCTGGCCCATACTATGTCGGGATTTGTTTAAACCTTTGCTCTCTTTCTCTCTCCCTCTTTATCTCTCCATCTCTCTCTCTCTCTCTCTCTCTCTCTCTCTCTCTATTTCCCCCTTTCTCTCTCTCTCCATCTCTCTCTTCCTTTCTCTCTTTCTCTCTTGCTCTTTCTCTTAGTTTGTCTAGTGTGGAATCAAATGCTTTTGGTTGAGAAAAGAAACAAATGTTGGCATGAGTGCCATCCACTCATTTGAACTTGTACAAGTTACATAAGCTTTAGTTGTTTGGCTCTCGACGGCAGCAACCTTTGTACCCATTAATCCCCTACTAATCTCATGGTAGTGGCCATGGGTGGGAACGACCACAATGACTCCATAAAAAACCTAGTGTGCATGAAACCCACACAACAACTTCTTCCACCACCACTTTACATAACTAGCCAATGTCAACATGAGTAGTAATAGTAGCACTAGCAACAAAAGTAGTAGAATTTCTTTGATTCATGTTTCACTTGCCTTTAACGATCATTTCACCCTACATTGGAAGAGAGAGGGAAGGGGGCACACCTTAGCTCAAGAGAGATTTTTTACTTCTACGACAATTGGGACATAGAAAGTGTTATCAATGATTCTTGCAGGAGTCATCATCCTTGTTGATGTCTTTAAGGGCCACATTGGTATTGCCCATGCCAACTGGGCCATACGAAAGGCTACCATTTTTTATGCATGTATCTTTATTTGGGTCATAGACGTGGCCATTTCACTATATGCACACCTTTTGGACAAAGGGGATCCTTCTCATATATGCCGATATCACTGTCACCGAGCGTATCAATGAGTGGGCAAGGTTTGGTGAGTCAAAACCACGCTTGATGCCTTGCTTTTGACATAGGTACCTCCTTTTTGTTGGGTGGCACAGATAAAAGCCCTCGTGCACGTGCCATGATTTGACTATAAAAAGAGGCTGTGTATTGAGAAAATAAAACAAGCATGACATGCCATTCCTAGAAGGTTATTTGATTGCCTACGTGCATTATAGGCACCAATGGCACTAGGGACACTTTGTGCGCAACTTCCCTGATTTGATTATGTCAAGAGAACATTCAAGTGTGTCTTTCTCCCAACCCTCTGCATTTCACAAGCATAAAGTAACCGCCATGGATCCACCATCATTTTTCCTATGGTTGCACCAACTTTGCACCGGGTCCTCAAATAACTATATCCTTTTCTGTACTATTAAGTTCTTATGATCAGCATTTGGTGTCAAATACAACACTTAGCTTGCAAAACGGGCACATTCCATTACATTTTTCCTATCCATGGATCATCTACTAGAGGATTTTTAGTCCTTTCACCCTCTTCACTTAAAGGAAATCGGCTTTGACACATGGGAATTATTTCTCGAGATCTAGATGATTGGTAAAGGTGTGTCAATGTACTACCTTTGTGACAACAAGACATCTACCTTGTTAGAAATAGTAATGGTAGTGTGCACCACTTGAGGAGTGGCCTTTGAGGAGTGTTCCCCTTGCCAAGGTGCTAGACTCATATTTTCTACTAGGGAATTCTTCTAAAGTGTAACAATGTAGATCCTAGCAGAGCTTAGGGTCTAGCAGTCACCCTCTTCCAAAAAGGGACACATGCTACAAGAGCTCAACATCTTGCAAAGATTGACGCACTTACACAAGGGCCCACCAAGGCACCTTCTCACCATTAGAGAAGGGCAATGTGGCCCTTTTTTCATCTGAGACGGGCCACAACAAGGGTGGTTTGCTGAGCTCCATCATGTTAGAACTCAGCGTTCGACTTTAGTGCACATACATGTTTACCGTGTCTGACACTTGTTACTTCGATTCTACGTCTATGAATCTCACACTCTTGCCCTAGGACGGTTCCTGCAGAAGCCATGTGCCATGAAAGCAGCACATGCCCATCATCAAAGCCTCGTGCCAACCATCACCCAAGCCGTCGCAAAGACAAATGTCAACACTTTTCCAACTTGTTCATCTCCTAGTGTCATTTCACTAGCTAGAAAACAACATTCTACAAGGGAAAAGTGGAGGGAGAGAGGGGCCTCTCTTGTAAACATGCATATGGCAACATGCATATGGTTTGGTATGATTAAAGTTAACCTCATTCATACACACGGGGTCCTCACGACCTCAACTGGCCCCACATCACTTTAGTCGGTAATGGCCACGGGGTGCACCATGTCCACACCATCATGAGTGCGCTCTTTAATCACCACATTGACACTATCTCTCATGTCGTGAGGCGCATTGACCATCAGATTTAAACTAGATCTCCTACTTCTACACTATCTTCTTGAGTTGTATCACTCACTTGGAACTCGTTTTTTCGAGAAACAAAATGTCGAGTTGTGCCACTGCTTTTCTGCTGTTGTCCAACAAGCATGGGAGAAATGGATATTCCGTTGATGATAGTCATGATGATGTTACTTGTATGGTCTAGATGTAGATTTTCAGGTTAAGTGGTGATTATGTCCACGATTGGTCGCATGTGATACACTGTTCCATACTTTCTTGTAACAACATGTAATTACAAAATGGATGCTCCTTAGGCGATTGAATCTGGCGCAACCCATTACAAGACGTATCAATGAAGTGACTTTTTGGTGTTAGGCCAGGTTAGATCTATTCACTCCACCCGTACTACTACCGATGAGATGCTTCTTGTATAGGTTGTTGGTGTTGTACAACTTGTTAGTCCGAATGGAGCTTTTCTCCCTTTAGATATTCAGTAAGTTCCTCATCTAGAACTATGCCTTCTCTCCATGTGCACTTGCACTCTCGCAGATCTTACTTTATCACAAGCTAATAATAATGCCATTATGTTTTTCTCAGACACATTGGAGGTTGTGTTTCATGGCCCTTTTAGTATGAAATCCATCACATTCCCCTTAAAATTCCTTTAGAATTACCACCAAGAATGTGTTGCCATCTCGTGTGATTTTCACTAGAATGCTCTCTTCTCAACATAGAAAATTGCCTCATGTCCACCTTTGACAATTTCATACATCAATGGATTACCACTTGCTCTAATCCTTGATGTGTCGTCCTTTGTGATTGATTGTCTTGAATATGTGGATGATCAGATGCATCAAACCAGTTTTCCCTTCTCCCTATCATGTGTTGAGAGGTCGTTTGATCTCGTTGACTCAGATCTTCTTAGACCTCTTCTTATGATTTTTATAAGAAATCACGGTTACAATAATTTGACACCGACTCATGAATTAACCTACATGTGGTGGGTCTCTATTCTATGATAGAAGAGTAATGCAGCCTTGGCTATCAAAATTTTGCTCGTGGCGGTTGGATTTCAGTCCGGTCACTCTTTAAATTTTGCATTCCGACTAGGGTGGTGAGAACCTAGTGACACGTGTGCACCGAGGGGTGCCCAACATGACGGTCACACATCAAGACTTTTGCATAAACCTTCTAACATTCGATCCCTTGGTGTATTCTTCTTACCCTTGAGATGTTACATAACCCTCTCCTAGTAGCAAGACCATTGTGAGTGATCGAGGTTCTTGTTGTGCAACTCTCTCTGAGGTATTTGCACTAAGGTGTGTTGCGGAAAACTTAAGAGATTGAATGGAAGTGTGCAAGGAAATGCTTTTCATGCAAGGATATTTGGGAAAGGAATGAATCATTAGACTTAATGGATCAGTAAAATAAAGTGTACAAAGTCTCTAGGTAAGATTGGCATGCCTAGAACAACCCCCACGCTTCGTTATGTACCAACCCGTATGAGCCAACAGAGAATCCTTAGGCACTATGAAGTGCTCCACACATGTGTAATCATGCCAATAACATATGAATCATTTTGTATGTGGTAAAATCTTTCCAAAACACCAAGGAATGCCTCAATCCATGGAGAAAATGTTGATTTTTAGTTGTTTGAATGTTGCATGTGTGACAGTCACTGCCAGCACCGTCAGCGAAGGTCACATCCGCCCTAAGCGCCCTTGCTCGTGATTGTACCTACGGCCGCCATCCCGAAGTGCCCATGGACTTCAATGAACCTTGCCTCATTGGCCAAGCGTCTATCTAAGGGCACATTGGCTGTAGTTGGTAAGAGAGTCGCTCCTATTTTTGAGAGGTGTACCTCCCACCTCTACACGGCCACCTGTTTCTCGTACTTGCACCAAATGACCCAGATCTTGGATCAATATTGTATGTTTATTCACAAATAATACATGCATATGAAGTGAGCATGATGACGTAATCATCGCTTCAACTGAAGAAGCCAATAAGAGACATTTTTTCCTAAACATGGGGTGTGATATGCGCAGCTTGCTCTTGCCACACCCAAGAAAATTGGGGTGTTTGGGCACTATAACTGCACCATGGAAGGTGCTGTTCAAGATGTTCATGTCAGCAAGCACTATGTCCACTAGAATTGGCCCAATAGAACCTCCTGGGTCGCCTCCCATTCGATTCCCTCTCTGATCCGTGTTGTTATGTTCTCATCCTAACTGATGAATTCACTCGGATGTGGTGACTCTATAGCCTCTTCCATAAGAACGATGTTGCCCTACCACTGTGCCTGTGGTTGATGGCTGAGCGCTACTCTTGTCACACCCTTCACACATTCTGCTCGCATCGTGGTAGCGAGTTTCTTGAGCAAGATGGAAATATTCATTGCTGATCACGGTGGTAAGCACCAGCTCTCGACCACTGATACACCACAGCGAAACAGTGTGAGTGCAATCTTATGCGGTCCTTTAAATTTTAGGGCTTCCCTTACATGACGTGGTTTTGGAACCGCCTGCCACATGGTCCTCTTTTGGACCATGTCACACCGTATGAGCTGTGGTTTGGCCATCACGCTGATCTATGTCTCGCTCGCATTGGAAGATCCATAGCCTATGTTTGGTAAACCAAGACCAACAGGGGTCCAAGGTCTCACCTTAAGGTCGCATGTGTGCTTTCCTTGGCATCTTCCCACGATGAAAGGCCTGATGCTTCTGGGCCCGCTTGCTATCACATTGTCAAGCCTCTAGATGCTCTCTTCTTTGAGGCTCTAACCTAGTATGAAATTTCCACCATTGTGTCACTAGCCACCAACCATGTTCCTACCTGTGTGGCTTCTCGGAAGTCGGGGTTTAGTCTTGCTGATGTGTCTGTCCTGGCCTCCTCACCTATGATCTGGTGTCCGGCATTTGATGCTCCAGCCATCTTGGCTGTGGATCAAGTAGCCTCGCCATTCCCCTCTGGCACACCCAATCTCATGCCAGCATCATTCCCCTCTTGCACACCTGATCGCGTGCTATTGTCAGTATCCTCTCACACACCTCATTCCATGCAAGCGCCAGTCCCCTTTTGCAATCCCGATCCCATGCCGGTGACAACATCTCTAGTCAGACCTAATATTGTCGTTACACCTGCTTCTCCTACATACAAGCCAGTATCTGTCCATGTTCCTATTACAACCTCTCCCCTTCCCTACAATTCCATATCTCCTGCGACTATGGCCTAGAGGCCTACTCATGAGCCTGAGGTGAGCACCTTAGCATCGGGCTACTCCCTCGAGCTTGGTGATCGTCGCTGTCCACTGGCCTCTATGGATCAGCGGTCGGCTGAAACAACGCTTTGATGTCCAACGCCCACTGCTCAAGGTGACAAGGCTAGCATGAAGGCTCTTGGCTTGAGTGTCCATGCAGAACACACTGAGGTGTACCCAGCACGCCCTGTCGGCCATGAGTTGATCTCCCTTGAGTTTTCGGTGGCTTGCCATGTCACAACTTATCTTGTCGTGGTGAGACCAATTCCGGAGGCATGTGTTCAGGCCATTTAGAGCTTTCTCTTGACAACGCCTGATCCAGGCATGTTGAAGGAGGCCAGTTGTCTGAGGACGCATAGTTGTAGTGTGCTTCTTGCAAGGATGACTCTAGAGCCATTTGTGAGCACAATGTCTATGAGATTTTTAACCTCCGGCCTTGGCAAAGGATGTAAAGGACAAGTGTGTCTTTTGTTGGAAGGTGAAATCAAACTTCTCACTAGATTGCTAAGGCTCGCTTGACGGCTAAGGGTTTATCACTAGTTGAGGGTGTGGATTTACCTTATACGATTCTACCCGTTAGCCGTATGACCACTGCTTGCGCCCTATTGGGGAGTTGTTGCTCACCATGACAGGAAGTGCACCAGATGGATGTGAAAAACACGTTCCTTCATGGCACTTTACAGGAGGAGTTTTGCTTGGTACAAATACCAAATTTTGAGGTTGGTGACAAGGTCTATTGCTTGCATAAGGGCTTGTACGACCTGAAGTAGTCATCCAGGTACTAGAACTAGGAGACAACTGGAACACTGACATGTGTCGGTTATGTGCAGATTGATGTCAACCCGTCCCTCCTCACACGTACAAGTGAGAACTTCACTGCCATCCTGGTCTATGTGGATGGCCTCTTGATTATGTCTCCTTCAATGGAGGTCGTGAAGGTGGCCAATGTATTCCTTCAGTTAGTCAACAGGATGAAGAACCATGATCTTACAGTTGTGTTTCTTAGTATGGATATCATACGTGATAATCAGTAGCAAATACTCTTTTTGTATTAGGCATGTTATGCTCGTGTTGTAGGGGAGCGGTTTGCTGGCCTCCTTGGTGTAGTTCCCATAGCCTCTGTCCCCATCATACCTAACGAGCAAGATGCCTTGAAGGTGGATCATCCAACAAAGTTGGAGGAGATAGTGGACGTGATCCTTTACTTGCGCCTTATTAGCTCTCTGATGTACTTAGCCACAACCACATGACCCGGCATCACCCTTGCCGTCAACCTCCTCACATAGTTCTCGTAGTGTCCTCGAATGCAAGCCCTTCAAACTGCTATACGAGTAGTTCGATACATGGTTTCCACACCGTACCTCAGACTCTGCTTTCAATGGTAGTGCTTGGTGGTAGTTGATGGCTACACAAACAGTGATCGGGCCTAGAGCCCTATGGGTGTAGCCGGACAGGCTACGTAATCTTATCAGATGGCACTGCTGTGTCATGGCACATCGGCAAGCAGAGCTGCATTGCATGTAGCTGATCGGAGGCCGAGTATGTTGCGTTGGTGGGTGGGGTTGCAATGGCTACATGGTTTTCTTCTGTTTCGTGAGTTGTGCCAGTCTTTGCCTTGCATAATTCTACACTCTGACAACCACCGTGGTATTAATATTATAAAAAAATATGTTGTGTTTCATGCAAAAACAAAGCACATAGCTGTTGAGCATCACTTTGCATGTAATCTTGTGGAGCCACAGGTCAAAGACGCACATGTATGGACATGTGTACCATCACATCATGGAGGAGTGTTGTGATGTGAGCCTTTCCAGTATTTTTTTTATAGCTTACTATGACCAATCGGCCATGTCCATGCTTGTGCAGTCTTTCTTATACGGTCCTAGTTGGCACTGGAGCACTGACGGATTGAGGCTCTACCCACAACAGCTACCGGATAGGTTTCACGATGCCCTGGGTGCTTGCTGGTGTGCTATGCAACTTCTGTGGAGTCGTTAGAGTTTTCTCGATGGACTGGCTCTTGAGCCGGATTTGTATGTTTTGTATTGTGCGTCCACCTATTGATGTCAGACATATGCATGTTAGTAGTCGTAGAATCTAGCTTAAGATTTTCCATCTCTAGGTTCAAACGGTATTGCGTTTGGATGCCTTTTTGGCTTTAACTTTTTGCATAGGCATCCTATTATTCTGGCTGTAATGTTTCGCAAACGTTACAACCAGAATAATAGTTCTAGGTCGGTTTTAGGATAAACTTACATTGACATGTGCATCACCTGCTGTGTGCCGTTCCAAGAATTTATGCTGAGTGGTTGTGAACTGTCATTTCTCTCTACATTACTAAGCTGTCGGGGAATATATAAATTTGTGCATCTTCTTAGCCTAACCCTTGATTTTTCTTGCAACTTCTTACTTACTCGTGCATCAGATGACAGGACAATGTCACCGCGTAAGTGGCAGCAAGGCCAAGAAGCCTTCTAGTAACTTCTCAAGTATGCGTGTATGTACGCATGTATGTGTGTGCGTAAGCACATGTATGTGTGCACGCGTGCACACGTGCGCGTGCATGTGAGCGAGTGCATGTGGGTATGATTGTACCTGTGTTTGTGTATGTGAG
>SZWC01001573.1:231631-241846 GCA_023375785.1 Penium margaritaceum | reverse complement strand
TGTCGACCTGCACAGTTTACTGTGACCACTCGGCCGTGTCCATGCCCGTGCAGATTCCTGATGCGGACCCAGGTGGTACCGGTGCATTGAATGGTGGTGGAATACCACCTTGGAGCTGACCGACGACCGTCCTAGAGCTCTGGACGCTGCCTGGGACCTCCTGCACTTTTTTTACAGCACGTAGGAGTTTATCGGTGAACTAGCTGTGGGCCCGATATGCATGTTTTTGCATTGTGTGTCCACCGTTTGATGCCGAATATATGCATGTGACCAGTCGTAGCGTCTGGCTTGTGATTATGCATGTCATGGTTCAGACGGCGTAGCATTCTGACATGTCTACGCTAAGTTACGGCCAAAACATTGGTTTTGGGCCAGTTTTAGGACTGACCTTGTGCTGCCGCGTGCGACACCCACTGTGCGCCGCGGTAGGTACTTATGCCATGGACCTGTCATTTGTCATTTCTCTTTCCAAATGCTATTGAAGCATTCTGACACTTTGCCTTGTGTCCCTTAGCTAGACCCTTGCCGTTGTGTGTACGATTTGTGACTGTCATCACCGTCTGACCAGGCACTGACGCCTAGTCAGCGGCTGTGCCGCTAGGAAGCTTCCATACATCTTCTCATGGTATCAGAGCACTGAGACAGTTATCACCAAGCTGCGCAGTAGAGATGCAGGAGAGCAGCAGCCGTGAGCGTCACCATTGCAGCCGATGTACACGAACCTGTCGGCGTCACCCGTCTGTCGGCGACGTCACCCACCTTCAGTACGTGAGAGTGCATCAGCAGCAGTCGCTAGCAGCAGCAGGTGACAGCTATAGCAGGCGGCAGCCGCTAGTAGCTGCTGGCATTGGCGCTGGCAGCGGTGGCAGCAGGCCGCATCCGTAGCAGGCGGTGGCGGGCAGCAACAGCTGCAGCGCACGGCAGCAGCAGCGTGTAGGAGGAGCAGCGCAAAGCAGTGCTGCGTAGCAGCAGCAGGCAACAGCCGCAGCAGGCGGCGGCGGGCAGCAGCAGCAGCAAGTAGCAGCATGCAGCAGCGGCAACATTGAGCAGCAGTAGTAGTAGTAGTAGTAGTAGCTAGCAGCAGTAGGAGCAGTGCGGTAGCGGCAGTGCACAGCAACAGCAACGCATAGCTAGAGAAGTGCATAGTAGCGCCGCGGTGCAGCAACAGCGTGCAGCTACTGCCACAGTTGCACAAGCAGCTGCGCGGCTGCTGCTGCAAGCGCAGTTGCAGCAGCGGCAGCAACCGAGCAAAAGGTGTTGCAAAGCTTTTGCGTAACTTTCGTGCAGCTGCAACGGAGTAGCCGCCCAACAGCCACGAGGATTGTCAACACAAAAAAAAAGAAAAAAGAGGGAAACTGTGCTGAAGTGAGCATTTTCCTTGCTGAGATCATCAGGTCCTTGCTGACGTCAAGAAACTCTTGCTGACGTCAGCACCTGCATTAGTCAAATTTTGGGATCGGAAAGTCAAAAATTGTCAGCGTTTCAACTCCTCGAGAACGCTTGACGGTTCTGAAATATGACCAGTTTGACGTCCCGGACCATACTGAGCGCTGACATGGCTCCGACCGGTGACAAGGGCAAAGGACCACTAGATCCCTCCTCCTCCTCCTCAGGGGTCATGAGCCCACGCTCACACGCCATTGCGGATCTACGGAGTCAGCAGGATGAGATACGTCGTCAGCAGTAGCAACAGACTGATGCCATCCGGGGCTCACTGATCTTGTTCATGGTTAGTCCATGGTCCCACAGCAGACATCTGGGGGAGTCGGCGGTGCCATACCTTATGCACAACAGTCAGCATTTACACCGAGGAGAGCAGCACGACAGGACCAGCCACTCTTCGATCCTCTGGATGAGGACCCTGACATGCCAGGGATGGATGACGACAGCCATGAGAGGGAGATTCGCGTGCTTCAGGAGCGTCTCCACCAGCTTCGGACGTGTTCTGGTTCACTGTTCCCGGACATCCGACCCTTGCCTGATCCCTACCTTGGCGACTTTCCTCGTCCCGCTGTCTTTCCCATCCCTCGTTCCTCCCAGCATGTGGTTTCCCTCCCCACGGAGCGGCAACCCAAGGACTTCGAGACACCGCCACTACGCGATGACAGTGATGACGGCTTTGACTGATGTGAGACTCTCTTCCAGGTCTGGGCCACTTCAGAGGGGGTATGGCCCTACTATCACAGTCCGTACCAGGTTACAGACTGCGCTCAGGTGCTGACAACAGCTCGGGTGATGTGCGGGCTCCTTTATGCCATGCCGCGCGAGACTGTCGTGGAATTTCACCCTTTCCTTGGAGAGGTCAGCACGGGCGTTGGTGCTGATCCACGTGGGGGCTGGGACCTGGCACTGTCCCTGCTTGCTGCAAAGACACATGCCACCCATTCGGCTCACATTCGCGCCTTCCACTCCCTTCGTCAGGGACGTGCCGAGTCCACAGCTGATTACTGGCGGCGTGCCATGCGCATCTACACGCACCTTGGTTCTTCAAGAGGTAAACAGCTCTGGGCGCTTCGCACGCTCATAACCGGAGTCCGTCTTGAGCACGCAGACATCTTCTCGGGATACAGCGACGTCGTGCTCGAGCCCTTCTCCACCTCCCTTCAGCTTCTTCCTTGGATGCATCAGCTCTTCCTCCAGGTGCCTTCCGCTCGCGAGGCTGCCGTGGCCCACCAGGAGAGTCCCTTGCTGCAGCGGTCATCACGTCACCGCTGACGCCCTTCTTGCCGACCACCTCTTCATCCTCTGGCACACCCTCCTCTTCCCCTTCCACCCCGTCTACCCTGACTCAGATGCAGGGTATGGCAGCCACAAAACAGGAGAAGAAGTGTAAGAAGAAGCGTGGTTCGGGCCAACAGCAGTCGTAGCAGCAGCAGTCCTCGGGTGGTAGCAGTGGATGTACTGTCCACTGCTATAACTTTGGAGGCGCTCATCGCTACATCGAGTGCCAGTAGCTGCTTGACTGGGTGTGGATCACTTGCAGTCTTCAGGCTGTACACGTGCAGTGGGCAGCGTCGAGCAGCACATCCTTCGGTCGCGCGGCGACTACGACTGTAGCACTTCCGGCTTCCTCAACGGTGAGCAGTGGCAACCGAGACCTGCGTGACCGCACCATCGTTGAGCTCCGTCATCTTCTGGCACTTCGTTTCCAGGGAGGTGCGAGTGTGTTGTCACAGCCGGGTGGTTCAAAAACTGTTTGTTCACCTGTTCTTGTCGCTCGTGATGACTCGTGTGGGGGGGCACAACTGGCATGTGATGACGATGGGCCTGACAGTACCGATTGGATTCATGAGTCGCACCTCTATTCCCTTCGTCGTTCCTCCTCACCTGTTGCTCAGCGCCCGTCTGAGGCTGAGTGCTCCATTGCCCGTTGTAGAGTGACATCCTACGGTCGTGATCCCGGTGGCACTTGGATCATCGATTTTGGTGCCACTCATCACATGACCTGTTGTCGTAATGACTTCGTTGTTCTCGGTCTTGTTACGTCTGTTCACTCCATTCGCATAGGCTCTGGTAAGTCCTTGTTTGTCTAGAGTGTTGGGGTTCTGTGCTTTGATGGTCCGTCTGGCCCTCTGTATCTTTCCGAGGTTCTTTTTATCCCTGACCTTGAGCTCAGCTTGTTTTCTGTGCATCCCTGCACACTGATGGGACTCTTTGTGGAGCACACTACAGACTCAACGATTGTGACAACTATTAATACTCATACCGTTGTTCTTTGTACCTTTGTTGTGGATGATCTGTATAGTGTCTCTCGGATTTCTCCTACTTCTTGCTCCCCCTCCCCTCCTGCTCGAGTGTTTGTCAGTGGCGTTCTGTCTGCTGAGCACCAGCGATTGTTGCATCATCGCCTGTGTCATGTGGGCTCCGACATTGTGTTGAACCTCATTCGGACACAGCCTACACTCGGTCTTGATGCGGCTTATTTCGAGAAGCCGCCCAAGACCGATGGTTTGTTCTACACTCAGGGTAAGATGCATCGTTGCACCTACCCTGACTCCCGTTCTTGCGCACTTTTCCCTGTTGAGTCGGTCCATTCGAACCTTCTCGGTCCTCTTCCTGTCGAGTCTCGATCCAATTGGGGCACATACGTCTTGATCCTGACAAATGACTTCACCCGGATGCGGTGGATCTATAGCCTGCGCCAGAATAGTGATGCCGTTCTCGCAGTTTGCCTCTGGCTAGTGATGGCTGAGCGTCACTCTTGCCACACGCTGCATACCTTCCGTTCAGATCGCGGCGGCGAGTTTCTTGGTGAGATGGACTGTTTCTTCGTCGAGCACGGGATTTTTCACTAGGTCTCCGCTCCTGCTAATCCTGAGCAGAACGGTGTCTCTGAGCGCTGGAATTGCACCATGGAGGATGCGGTTTGTGCTATGTAGTCTGAATTCAGTCTCCTGGAGTCCTTCGCCTTCAAAGGATTTGCCTACATGACGTGGATCCGGAACCGCCTCCCGCACGGTCCCCTTCCGGACTACGTTACACCGTAGGAGCTTTGGTTTGGCCACCGTGCTGACCTACGCCTCGCTCGTGTGCTGGGGATCCTTGGCTTCTGTGTGGTACACCGAGGACCAGCAGGGATCCAAGGTCTCGCCGCGGGGTCACTTGTGTGCCTTCGTAGGCATCTTCCCGCGGTCGAAGGCCTGGCGTTTTTGGGACCTGCCCGTCGTCGCATCGTTGAGTCCTGCGACGCGCTCTTCTTTGAGTGTCTCACCTACCGTGATCTGACCTCGATCACATCGCAGTCTGCCACGCACGTTCCTACGTGTGAGGCTTCTCGACGGACGGGGGAGTCTGAGCCTGCGAGCACCTCTCGCCCGGCTGATGTGTCGGTTCGAGCCCCTTCCACTTCTCGGTGTCCGGCTCTTGATGACCCACCTATCATCACTGTCGACCCTGAGACCTCTCCAGCACAGCAGGCTTCTACTCTAGTTCCCTTGCACCCCACAGGTACCCATGATTCTATACCTGTGTCCGCCAGTACTCTTGCCTCTGTGCGTGGTCCTGCCATGCTTCCCGCTCCTACTGTCACACCCAGTCCCGTGTCTTCCATACACGCATCTCTTCGCACTGCATCACCTGCTCCTTTGCCTCAACCCTCACCAGCTGTGGTCATGCCTGTCCCTGAGCCTGAGGTGAGCCTCTCTAGCCCAGGTTACTCACGTGAGCCCGGCAATCGCCATGACCATTGGTCTCCGGTGCCTAGCGAGTGTCAGGTCCCGCACCAATGCGCTCCACTCATAGCATCGCGAGTTGTGATCTCAGCAGAAAGGCCCTAGGCCTGAGTTTCCACACTGAGCACACAGAGGTACATCCAGCGTGCCCCGTAGGGCACAATCTCGTCACTCGTGAGTTTCATATCACTTGTGATGTAGCAGATGACCTTGTGGTTGTCAGACCCAACACTGACGCGTGTGCACTTGCCGCTCAGAACTCTCCCTCTATGGCGCCTGATCCGGGCACACTGAGGGAAGATCTCTCATCAGAGGATGCTGACGCTTAGCGTGCTCCCTGCGAGGATGAGCTTCGCGCCATCCGAGAGCACGGAGTTTACGAGCTAGTCGACCTTGCACCTGGGAGGAAGGCTATTCAGGTCAAGTGGGTCTTTTGCAAGAAAGTGAAGCTGGATGGCTCACTAGAACGCCACAAGGCTCGCGTGGTCGTCAAGGGGTACTCTCATATTGAGGGCATCGATTACACCGACACATTTACCCTTGTCGACCGCATGACCTTAGCTCACGCGCTGTTCGGTGTAGTGGCTCAGCATGACTGGGAACAGCTCTAGGTCAACGTGAACAATGCGTTCCTCCATGGCTCTCTGGATGAGGAGATTTACGTGGCTCAGCCACCAGGCTTTGAGAACGGTGACAAGGTCTGGTGCTTGTGCAAGTCCTTGTATGGCCTCAAGCAGTCTCCTCGGTGTTGGAACCAGGAGATCACTGGCACCCTGACTTGTGCGGGATATGTACAAAGCGAGGCAGATCCCTCTCTCTTCATCCGACGGACGCTTTAGCGGTTCACCGCCATCCTCGTCTATGTGGACGACCTTCTACTTGCGTCTCCTTCCATAGAGGCCGTGAAGGAG
Organism: Penium margaritaceum; assembly: GCA_023375785.1. NCBI lineage: Eukaryota > Viridiplantae > Streptophyta > Zygnematophyceae > Desmidiales > Peniaceae > Penium > Penium margaritaceum. Next base: position 235,764 of record SZWC01001573.1, on the reverse strand, counting down.
GACAAGGCGGTCCTCTAGACTGCCTATAGGATGAAGGACCTTGGTCCTGCAGCGGTGTTACTTGGCATGGAGATTGTGTGAGACCGCAGACGTTGGACAATTTTGCTGCATCAGGCCCGATACGCATGTTTCGTGGGGGAGCGCATCAGTGACCTCCTTGGCGCAGTGCCGACAACCTCCACACCTCTTACACCTGACGGGCAGGATGCCCTAAACATGGAAGATCCCACGCAGCTTGGGGAGACAGTTGATGTGACCTTGTACCTCCGCCTCATTGGATCTCTCATATACCTGGCCACTACCACACGTCCCGACATCGCCTTCGCCGTCAACCTCCTTGCACAGTTTTCGCAGGCTCCACGCACTAGAGCCCTTCATGTGGTTGTGCGAGTGGTGCGGTACGTGGTCTCCACACCGCACCTCGCACTCTACTTTCGCCAACAATGTTCAGTGGTTCTTGATGGCTATACCTGTTGGTTTTTGCGCATCTCTCATTGTGCTCTGTTGTGTCCTCCCGGCTTGTGTACATCGACGTGCAGATGACTGACGGCAAGACTCGACGCTGCTGGAGTGTCGTTCGGTGGAGCCGACGCACACTGAGGCCTACTCATAGTTCGCTGGAGCCTCCTTCCTCCGACGACGTGCTCAGCTCCATCGGCAGGCCTCCTCGACGGTCGGGCCGCCAGCGGTCACTGCCACCGCAGATTATGTCTGCATGCACCGAGCGCTGTTTCTGAGTGTGCCATTGTGTCTGCAGGATCATGCTCTACCTGGGGTCCATGTCTCTTGCTTCGTGGCACTGTTTGGCATCATGGACTGTCGTAGGCACTGCTTGGGTTCAGGCAGCCATAACTTTTTGCTGCTATTTTTCTAGCTGATTATGAGTGCACGACTGCGTTTGTAGCGTCGGTATTATGGTATGGTCTAGTTTTCAGGCAAAACGAACGACGCCCGGGTTTTGGGCTGTCGGGCGTCTGGCAGGGCTCACCGAGAAAACCATGCCAGCCAGAAAATAGGTCTAGGACTAAATTTTGATTGGCTGGTTAGCTGAGTAACAAGTTCTACACTAGTGGGAGGGAGCTAGAACTTGGAGGGGTCTCCCATTGTTACTCATTCTTCATTCCTAATCAGTCACTTTCAGTTTTCAGCTGTTTTCTGGCGCTAACACTGGCACGCGCATTTCTGAGTAACAAACATAGAGCTTCCAGACTTAGTCTCTAGAGCAGTAGACTGAGGGGGCAGTAGACTTAAGCAACAAGCGTGGAAGCCCGCACGCTGCATCAACAATGCTGCTGCCCCAACCTGCCACCTAGTTTTTCATTTTGGTATCAGAGCCAGAGCGTACCAGCAGCAACAGAAGACTGTCGTACAGGTGCCAGACAACGCCGGCGGACCCCGATGTGCGCCAGTGCAGGGGAAATGCTGCCGGATTCTTTTTGGCAGCATTGACCCGCCTGGTGGCGGCGTCAGATTTTTCCCACGACCACTGGGCCAGGGAAAATGCTGCCGGATTTTTTCCGGCAGCACTGACCCCCACGCGTGACGCGAGGAGGTGAGCGGCAGGCCGTGTCTGATACCTGCGGGCGAGGATGCACGTGGCAACGTCACCCAGGTGCAGTGACTGGCACCAGCGAGCAGCAGCAGCAGCCTGCAGCAGCAGCAGCGGTAGGAAACTACATCAAGCAGTGGCAGCAGCAACCAGCAGCAGCTGCGTGCAACAGCAGCAACAACAGCAGCAGCCGGTAGCAGTAGCAGCTCGCAACAGCTTGTAGCAGCAGTAGCAGCCGGCAGCAGCAGCAGCTCGTAGTAGCAGTAGCAGTCCGCATCAACAAGCAGCAGCGGCGGCCAGCAGCAACAGCTTGGAGCAGCAGCAGTAGCGGTAGCAAGCAGTAGCAGCAGTAGTGAGCAGCAACAACAGCAAGCTACAGCAGCTGCAGCAGCAAGCAGCAGCAAGCAGCCAGCTGCAGCAGCAACAACAGCAAGCAACAACCGGCAGTAGCCAGCAGTAGCTGTTGCTGCTCGCAGCCTGCAGCTCGCCGCGAGCAGCGGGCTGCAAGCAGCGAGCTCGTTGCTCGTTACGAGCAATGAGATGCTGGCAGCGAGCAGCGAGCTCACTACTCACAGCCCGCTACCCACAACGAGTAATGAGGCTCGCTGTGCCAGACGAAAAGAAGAAGAAAAAAAAGACTAGCAAAAAAATTCTCCCACCCCAGCATCAGCTGCCATAGCTATTGCAGCAGCCACAGCAGCCGTAGCAGCACGTAGCAGTAGCAACAGCAACAACAGCAGTAGCTATACCAGTAGCAGCTGAAACAGCAGTAGCAGCAGTAGTAGTAGCAGCAGCAGTAGTAGCAGCAATAGCAGCAACATCAGTTGTTGCTACCACAGCAGCCGCAACAACAGCAGCAGCAGTAGCAATAGCTGCAACAGCAACAGTAGCAGCAGCAGAAGCAGCAGCAGCAGTTGCTACTGCCACAGCAGCCGCAGCAGCAGCTGCAATAGCAGCAACAACAACAGCAGCAACAGCAGCAGCAGCGGCAAGCAGCGACAATGTCAGCAACAACAGCAGCAGTGGCATCAACAATAGCAGCCGCTGTTGCTGTGCAGCAGCGGTCCTAATCACAACCGCTGCTGACGTCAAAATCCAGCCTCTGACATCACTACTGACGTCATTGCTGACATCATCAACAAAAAAAGGTAGAAGGGTGGGGAAGAAATTATATAGCAGCAGCAGTAGTAGATTATGCTGCAGCAGCTGCTGACGCCAGCCTTCCTAGGCTAACATCACTGCTGACATCAACAACATACAAAATACACAAAAAAATCAAAGAGAGGAGGTACCAAAACCATGGCTAACAGCCCCAGTGGGGAGGGGTCCTCCTCCGTTGGGGGGACCCCTAGGGGGGTACCCCCCCCTTTTCTTGCAGCAACTACAACAGCTGCAGCAGCAGTAGCAGCAGCAAGAGCAGTAGCAGTAGCAGCAGCAGCAACAGCAGTAGCAGGAACAGGACCAGGAACAATATCAGCTGTAGCTGCAATAGTAGCAGCAGCAGCAGTAGCATCCAACAGGCGTGGTTGCCAAAATCCCTGATCCCTTAGCTGCCATTCAGCAATAACTCGCCGCCTTGACGCAATAGCTTGCAGCACTGCAGCCATTGGCCTCACAGACGGCCACCAGTGCTCCGCCGCCGTTCATTCCTCCTGGGCACGCTAGCCCCGCTGTGTCTGCTGCCACGTGTTACCTGGCGCAACAGCAGATTCAGCGCCAGCGGTAGACAGTGACCTCCGTCCTTGGCCCCACTATGGGCACCGGCCCCAGGCAAAAGGACTTTGAGACGCCGCCCCCGTCGCTTCAGGCCGGCGAGCAGTTCCGGAGTTGGGAGCTCAGCTTCCGCATCTGGGCACAGGGTGAGGGCCTGTGGGCATACTACACTCTTCCGTACGACTTCACCCAGGCCGACCAGCTATATGACGCTGGTCGCACCGTCCGCGCCCTCGTCCCTATCGCTCCTCCGGCTTCCCGCCTGGCCCTAGAGCCCTTTCTTGGCGACTTCACCGCTAGTAGCATCCCAGACCCTATAGCCGCGTGGCACGTCCTCACTCGCCCCCATCGTCTGTCTAGCGAGACTGAGACCAACCGTCTTCTGCGGGAGTTCAACTCCCTCCACATGGGGGAGACCGAGACAGTCATCGCCTACTAGCATTGGGCTGAAGATATCCTTCGTCGCCTCGACACCTCTGCCCCACCCCCTCTGGCCGCACTCCTCACCATCAAGCGTGGCATCACTGACACGTACGCGGACGCCTTTGTGCACTACTCCCAGGACGTCCTCTCCACCATGGCGGCCCAGGGCACCCTCATGCCATGGGCATACGAGCTCTTCCTCAGGATTGAGGAAACTCGCCTGGAGTCGCGCACAGAGGCTCTAGCCACCCCTGCCGTCGCCTCCGTGACCGTCGCTTCCCCTGCAGCAGCTACCTCCACCAGCTCTTCGTCGCTAGGGAAGAAGAAACACCGGAGCAAGAAGGGCAAGGGTCAGCACCAAGCAGCAGCAACAGTCAACTGGGTCCAGCGGTGGTGGCTCAGTCTGCCACAACTGTGACCAGCCCGGGTACGGGTGGTACACGTGCCT
>SZWC01001573.1:195997-231446 GCA_023375785.1 Penium margaritaceum | reverse complement strand
CACAGAGGCTCTAGCCACCCCTGCCGTCGCCTCCGTGACCGTCGCTTCCCCTGCAGCAGCTACCTCCACCAGCTCTTCGTCGCTAGGGAAGAAGAAACACCGGAGCAAGAAGGGCAAGGGTCAGCACCAAGCAGCAGCAACAGTCAACTGGGTCCAGCGGTGGTGGCTCAGTCTGCCACAACTGTGACCAGCCCGGGTACGGGTGGTACACGTGCCTGCTGCCCACGGACGAGGCGCACATCATAGCCACCATGCGTTGCCAGCGGGAGCACCGTCTCGCCTCTGCCGCCGTTGTTGTCGCTGACCCTGACGCCCCGACCTCGTCCAACAGCTCCACTCCTCCGACAGCCGCATCGGTCCCGCCGGCGCCAGCTCCCCAGCTGCATCACCCACAGCCGTCGGTGTCCCTGTTCCCTTCACTGGTGCAGTCCTCGTTCTATCCAGGCTCCGGCGCCGTCACTCTGCACTCAGTCTACACTGAAAGGCCGTCTACTCGTGAGTGATAGTTGGAGTAGTTCATTGCGCTCCAGCTTGGCTTGCCTTGCCCTCCCCCCCAAGGAAGTGCGAGTTGCGTCACCTCCTGCTCGTCCCCCTCGTCCTGCATGATTGAGACTGAGCTGCGGCCGTATCCTGCCTCCTCATCTGTCTCGCCATCTCTTGTGGTCTCCTCTGTCCCCCTCCGTGACGACGTTGCGTGTCTTGATGATTGGCAGTCTCGGTTTGCGCCCCCTTCCACCGCGTCCACATCTCTTGCATGCTGCCATGTGACCGCTAGCGATCTGGCGACTCCGGTCCAGGACCTGGCCGAGACCTGGATCATCAACTCCGGGGCCACGCATCACATGACGGCCTCTTTAGTATGCTTGGTCTTGTTGGCGATGTATCCGGTGTCCAGACAGGCTCCGGCCAGGTGTTACCTATCCGCGGCGTTGGTGTCGTTCATTTCCGTGGTCCTGTCGGTGATGTCTGCCTAACCGATGTCCTTTTTGTCCCTGGTCTTGAGCTCAACCTCCTGTTCGTTACTGCCCTTGACCGCATGAGCATGGACGTTGTGCACTTGCATGGTGTTGGCACTATGCCGTTGCGTCCTTCCGGTCTTGTCGTTCTTCACGCCACCGCCCGTGGCAACCTGTGGCATGTACCTCGTCTGTCCTCCTCTCCTTCTGTCCCCTCCCGGTCGGCCGCCACAGGCCATGTGCTTATCACTAGCATGCTCTCTCCACAGCACACCTATCTCCTGCACCGCCGCCTTTGCCACGTCCACTCTGCTACCGTCGACAGCATGCTCCGCACCCAGCCGGCCAAGGACCTTGACTCTGAGACTTTCCCTTTGCCGTGCTCCACGGAGTAAGTTGATTGCGCTCAGGGCAAGATGCACCGGTCCACATACCCTTTGTCCTCCTCCCGTGCGTCCGCCCCTCTTGACCTCGTCCATTCTGATGTCATGGGTCCTCTCCCTACGGAGTCCGTCGGAGAACATGGCCGTTATGTCCTCACCTTTACTGACGACTACTCGGGCTACCGCTTGGTTTTCTGCCTTCGGTAGAAAAGCGATGTCGTTCGTGCCATTCAGGACTGGCTTGTCCTTGCCGAGCGCGAGAATGGTTGATCCCTTCACCGCTTTCTCTCCGATCGTGGCTGTAAGTACATGGGCGAGACCACGACTTTTTTCGCCTCCCGCGGTATCCACCACGAGACGTCCGCGCCCTACACGCCCGCCCAGAACGGCGTCTCCGAGCGGTGGAACCGTACCATGGCCGATGCCGTCCGTACCATGCGGGTTGAGTCTGGCCTCTTCGATGTCTTCTACTTTGAAGCCATGGCCTACATGACGTGGGTCTAGAACCGGATTCCTCACGGACCCCTTCCAAGCCAGTCCACGCCTTACCAGCACTGGTGCGGTCAGCAAGCTGACCTTCGCCCTGCTCGCGTCTGGGACTGCGTAGCCATCGTGTGGCTGCCCACTCCATAGCAGTGCGGCAAGCTCGCCCCCCGTAGGCATCCTTGCACCTTTCTCGGTGTCTCTTGTCAGTCGAAGGCTTGGCGGTTCTGGGATCTCTCCCGACAGTGCATCGTCGAGTCCCGCGATGCCCTCTTCTTTGAGCAACTATTTTTGTGTGATCTCGTTTGCTCCGGCTTGTCGGTGTTCCTCCCATCGCGTGGAAGAGTAGTGAGTCCGTCCTCTGTCCTATCGCTTTCGGGTGGCACATCACTCACTCCCTCTGAGCCAGCAGCCCCTGTCGCGCCCGCTGCCTCCTTCAAGCCAGCAGCCCCAGTCGCGCCCGCTGGCCCCTCCGAGCCAGCAGCCCCAGTCGCGCCTGTTGGCCCCTCCGAGCCAGGAGCCCCAGTTGCGCCCACTGGCCCCTCCGGGCCGGCGGTCCTAGTCGCGTCCACCGGTCCCTCCGAGCCGGCGGTCCCAGTCGTGTCCACCGGTCCCTCCGGGCCGGCGGTCCCAGTCGCGTCCACCGGTCCCTCCGGGCCGGCGGCCCCAGTCGCGTCCACCAGTCCCTCCGGGCTGGCGGTCCCAATCGTGTCCACTGGTCCCTCCAGGCCAGCCGACCTAGTCGCGCCTGCTGGCCCCTCCGAGCCAGGAGCCCCAGTTGCGCCCACTGGCCCCTCCGGGCCGGCGGTCCCAGTCACGTCCACCGGTCCCTCCGGGTCGGCGGTCCCAGTCGCGTCCACCGGTCCGTCCGGGCCGGGGGCCCCTGTCGTGTCCATCGGTCCCTCCGAGTCGGCGGCCCCAGTCGCGTCCACCGGTCCCTTCGGGCCGGCGGTCCCAGTCGTGTCCACTGGTCCCTCCAGACCAGCCGACCCAGTTGTGTCCACTGGTCCCTCCGGGCCAGTCGTCCCAGTCGCGCCCGCTGGCCCCTCCGGGCCGGCGGACCTAGTCGCGTTTGCTGGCCCCTCCGGACCAGCAGCCCCAGTCGCGTCCGCTGGTCCCTCCGGGCCAATAGCCGCGTCCGCCTACGTCGGCCCGTCAGACTCGGGGCCATCTCCTGCCCTACCGCGCTACATGCGTGGCCCAGGCGGCAGCCTTCGACCCAGGCCGTCAGTGAGCGTGCAGACCGCAGCACCTCGCCTTGTGGCGACTCGGCCCCCTGTCGCTCCATGTGTCTCTTCCACTCCTACGGTCGTGAGTGGGGACCCTGGCACCAAGGCCCTCGACCTGACCACTTCGGCTATCATTGCAGACCTTCACCCAGGCTCTACACTGGGCTACTCCATGCTTCATCACGAGCATCAACATGCTGTCATGGCTGCACTCGTACGCATCCCACATGGAGCTCGAGATGCACACGCTCTCTCAGTCCGCTCCATAGCACGCCCGGAGGACCCAGCCACCCTGCGCGAGGCTCGCACCTCTCTTAAGGTTGCACACGAGGATGCTGCCTGCGCTGATGAGCTCGCTGCTATCCGACAACACCACGTGTATGACCTCGTCGACCTCCCTCCAGGTCGGAAGGCCATCGGTGTCAAGTGGGTCTTTGGGCGCAAATGGAAGCGTGACAAGTCCTTGGACAAGTACAAGGCCTGCTTCATAGCCAAGGGGTTTGCTCAGGTCCCTGGGGTCGACTACAACCAGATTTTTGCTCCAGTTGGCCGGTTCTCCACGAGCCGGGCGCTCTTCAGTCTGGTTGCCCAGCATGGATGGGAGTTGCATCAGATGGACGTGAGCAACGCCTTCCTCCATGGTTCATTGGAGGGTGAGGAGCTCTACATGGTGCAGCCTCCAGGTTTCGACGACGGTACTGAGAGAGTCTGGCGGCTACAAAAGGCCCTCTACGGCCTGAAGCAGTCGTCTCGGTGCTGGAACCAGGAGATCAGCAGCACGCTCCTTCGCGGCGTCCTTTAGCGTAGTACCGCTGACCCCGCACTGTTCGTCAGCCCGCGAGGCCAGACCCTTGCCGATGTCCTGGTCTACGTCGACGATCTCCTCATTGCGCCACTTGACATGGCTACCGTCCAGCATGTCAAGGACCTGCTCCACACCGCCTACCAGATGAAGGATCTCTCGTCTGCCCGAGTCTTCCTAGGCATGGAGCTCGATCATGATCGCTCCTAGGGCATCCTGCACGTCCACCAGCTGCCTATGTGCAGACCCTGTCCACTCGCTTCGCTGAGGACCTGCCCTTTGTGCCCAACGCATCTTCATCCATGTCACTTGATGGCTAGATGAAACTGAAGAGTCCTGACACAGCTGTTGTGGGAGAGCCAGTTGACGTAACCACGTATCTGTGAATCATCGGGTCACTGATGTTCCTAGCGACGACGACGCGCCCAGACATCGCATTTGCCGTCAACCTCCTGGCTCAGTTTTCTCAGGAGCCGCGTCACCTCCACTTCGAGGCCAGATCTGAGTACTGCGCTATTTCGTCTCGACTCCTCGGCGAGGTCTCATGTTCCGTCGCCAGCCGTCTGTTGTCGCGGTGGGCTACACCAACAGTGACTGGGCCGGCAGTTCAAACGGTAAGAGTCGCACAGGCTGGATCTTTCTTATCGGCTGCACGGCTGTGTCATGGCGTAGTGGCAAGCAGGGGTGCATTGAACGCAGCACTGCTGAGGCTGAGTACATGGCCCTTGGCTCAGGCGCGTGTGAGAGTGTGTGGTTGAGTTGTCTATTGTCCGAGTTGCGTAAGTCCATCGCATCTATCACGTTGCATTGTGACAATGAGAGTGTCATGGCCATCACCGATAATGACAGCGTGCATCACACACACACAAAGCACATCAACATTGAGTATCACTATATGCGTTCGTTGTTGCATGACGGAAGCATCAGCATTGTGTGGGTTGAGACAGCACGGCAGCTGGCTGACTTCTTGACCAAGGCATTGAAGTGCGACTCGTTCAAGAAGGCTGTGAGTTCGGTTGGCGTGCGTCTGTGAGTGGCTCTCTTTGTCCCTGCTTGCGTCTCTGCGTACCCTGGGGGACTCTAGTTGTTGACTGTGTCTCTGCCCGCACATGTGCACTACGCCTGTGAGTCATGGGGGAGTGTTGGTTTTTGCGCATCTCTCATTCAGCTCTGTTGTGTCCTCCTGGATTGTGTACATTGGCGTGCAGATGACTGATGGCGAGACTCGATGCCGTTGAAGTGTCGTCCGGTGGAGCCGACGCACGCTGAGGCCTACTCGCAGTTCGTTGGAGCGTCCTCCCTCCGGCGACGTGCTCAGCTCCATTGGCAGGCCTCCTCGACGGTCCGGCCGTCGGCGACACTGCCACCGCAGATGCTGACTGCATGCACCTAGCGCTCTTTCTGACTATGCCATTGCGTCTGCAGCGTCGTGCTCTGCCTAGTGTCCATGTCTCTTGCTGCGTGGCACTGTTTGGCATCATGGACCGTTGTAAGCACTGCTTGGGTTTGGACAGCCATAACTATTTGCTGCTATTTTTCTAGCAGATTCTGACCGCACGACTGCGTTCGCAGTGTCGGTATTATGGTATGGTCCAGTTTTCAGGCAAAACGGACGACGCCCGGGTTTTGGGCTGTTGGGCGTCTGGCAGGGCTCACCGAGAAAACCCTGCCTGCCAGAAAATAGGTCTAGGACTATTTTCTGATTGGCTGGTTAGCTGAGTAACAAGTTTTACAATAGTGGGGGGGAGCTAGAACTTGGAGGGGTCTCCCATTGTTGCTCATTCTTCATTCCTAATCAGTCACTTTCAGTTTTCAGCTGCTTTCTGGCGCTAACACTGGCNGACCGCACGACTGCGTTCGCAGTGTCGGTATTATGGTATGGTCCAGTTTTCAGGCAAAACGGACGACGCCCGGGTTTTGGGCTGTTGGGCGTCTGGCAGGGCTCACCGAGAAAACCCTGCCTGCCAGAAAATAGGTCTAGGACTATTTTCTGATTGGCTGGTTAGCTGAGTAACAAGTTTTACAATAGTGGGGGGGAGCTAGAACTTGGAGGGGTCTCCCATTGTTTCTCATTCTTCATTCCTAATTAGTCACTTTCAGTTTTCAGATGCTTTTTGGCGCTAACAGTGGTGCGCGCATTTCTGAGTAACAAACATAGAGCTTCTAGACTTAGTCTCTAGAGCAGCAGACTGAGGGGGCAGCAGACTTAAGCAATGAGCGTGGAAGCCTGCACGTTGGATCAACAACGCTGCTGCCCCAACCTGTTGCCTAGTTTTCCATTTACACCGACAGCGGCTGGGCCTGGAGTCCAGATAGACGCAGTCGCACCTGCTACGTGTTCTTGCTCGGTGGTACCGTTGTGTCCTGGCGCAGTGAGAAGCAGGGTTGCATTGCACGTAGCGCGTCGGAGGCAGAATATGTTGCTCTGGGTGCAGGGGCTGCTGAGGCAGTATGGCTGCAACGCCTGTTCCTTGAGTTGGGTCAGTCAGTTTCCGCCATTGTGTTTCGTTGCGACAACCAGAGTGCTCTTGCCATTGCGGAAAACTCTCGTGTCTTTCACGCTTGCACGAAGCACAGTGCAGTTGAGCATCACTTTGTGCGTGATCTGGTGAAGCGACACGTGACTTCCGTCATATGGGTTGGCATTGACATGCAGCGTGCTGACTTCTTGACGAAGGCACTAGCACGCGAAAGTTTCTGGTGGTCATTTGTTTTGCTGGGTTTCGCCACTTGCCTGAGAGTGGTTGAGTGTGGGGTGTGTCTGTGTCTGTGTCACGATTGTTTCTGCACTCGTTGTACTCGTTTCAGTGCTGCACGTGTATGGACATGCGTACCATCGGGTCAAGGGGGAGTGTTGTGATTTGTGACGTTCTTGTCGAACTATACAGTTTACTGTGACCACTCGGCCGTGTCCATGCCCGTGCAGATCCCTGATGTGGACCTAAGTGGTACCGGTGCGTCATCTGGTGGTGGACTACCACCTTGGAGCTGACCGAAGACCGTCCCAGAGCTCTGGACGCTGCCTGGGACCTCCTCCAGTTTTTCTGCAGCACGTAGGAGTTTATTGGTGGACTAGCCGTGGGCCCGATTTGCATGTTTTTGCATTGTGTGTCCATTGGTTGATGCCGGATACATGCATGTGACAAATTGTAGTGTTTGGCTTGCGATTCTGCACGTCTAGGTTCAGACAGCGTAGTGTTCTGACATGTCTACACTAAGCTACGGCCAAACAGTGGTTTTGGGCCGGTTTTATGACACATTATGCTGCCGCGTGCGACACCCGCCATGCGCCGCGGCAGGTACTTATGTCATCTCTTTGCAAATGCTATTTAAGCATTCTGACCCTTTGCCTTGTGTCCCCTAGCCAGACCCTTGCCGTTGTGTGTACTGAGAAGATTCTAGGAAGCTTCCTAGCACGATTGCCACTGACTGGGCGTCAGCGCTCAGTCAGCTCGCGGCGTCAACACAGGTCGGACGCGAAACGGCAAGGGTTTGGCTAGACGACATGACTCGGTGTCAAATGTCCTTCCATTAATAAACACATGCAGGCAGAATGATAACTGAGCAACAATCAGCCTAAATAGTTGCTGGCCGCCTAGAGTCGCTAGGGGCGGCGGTATTTTCGTACCTACTCAAATTGGCCTAAAACTACAGTTTTGGTCGTAACTCAATGCTCAGGTGTCAGAATCACCCACTGTCTGCACCAAAACGTGCAGAACAATGAGCTCTACGCAACGGACCCACGCAAGGTGGGTTTGCATCATCCAGACACGAAAAGCAAGCAAAACAAGGAAATCAGCCAAAATGGCCTGTCCACCGAGAAAACTCTAGAGCACTCTGAACTGCACTAAGAGCACCCATAAATGTACGAGTGCAGTACCGAGACGTCAGCGTGTGCTTTCCATAACAGGAAGCACAAACAAAGTTGCAGGTCTCCTCATCGCACCGGTACAGGCTACCGGGTGCGTGGGTCTCGACCACGGAGAAAACTCCAGCAACGGCGGACCAGCCAGTCAGGCTGTAGAGACGCATCATTTGCGTCACACCTGTCATGTCGTAGCTGCTGGATAAGTCCCTGGACGATCCGAAGTCCCGTCGGGTCGTCACGATCTCCAATGCGGCCGCCGCTCACCATCAGCTCCGGGTGTACCCGTAGCTGCCACGGCCGTGGCTCGTGACGGGTGGAAACCACACACACCAACACTCCCCCTGGCTGACACATCCGTCAACACCACAATGGCTGAGCAAAGGCAGGACAGGATGGCTCGGGAAACCAATCATTGCGAGCACCGATCAAGCGTACTACAGCACAGGATCTCCTCGTGACAATGGTGCATCCCACCATGTGCCCGGGTCTCGACCATGCAAGAAATCAATCACACACCTACATGTCAAACATCATAGAAGAGAGACAGAGAAACAAGGTCTTCTCGTGACCCCGGAAAATGTCTCCGGGTGTCCGGGCCTCGACCGCATCATGCATGGATCATACATAACACATGTAGGCAATGGGTCTCCACGTCACATCGGTAGAACTCACCAGGTGCACGGGTCTCGATCAGCATAACCTCAACCCTAGCATCGTGCCGCACCCCAAGTAACCTCGCTGTCCTCAAAGGAGTGTTAGGCCAAAGTCCACACACAAACACCCCCCTGGGCTATAGAGGCTGACAGCACCGGCAAAGCTGATGGCTGATCCTAACACAATCCCTGAAGAGGGAGCACCGCTCCTCCATGGCCACATACCCCTACACTGCAATAGCAAGGGTGACGACGATGCAAGCGAGATGTACTCCCACAGAGCCTTACCCCCGAGCGTCGTCGTTGCTGGTGTCGTCGTCACTATCTTCACTGCTGTCGTCATCTGCTGATGTGACTAGTGCAGCGCTGAGGGCCTCCTCCAAGATAATCGCCTGCTCTATGGCCTCCAATTGCCCAGCTGCATATCGCCTCGCGGCCTCCGCAACGTCGAGGCGCGTCTGGAGCTCGACGAGCTCTGACGCGGCAGCCGACCGGCTGGCTACATCTGCGGCATGTAGGCCGTCAGTCGCGGAACGAAGCTGACGGTGGACCTCGATCGTGTGCGTGTCCGCACGAGCCAGAGCCTCCTGCAGCCTCGCGGTTTCACCCGGTAGGAAAGAGTGGAGCTGCGCCTGCTCAACGCACAAGTCGACGTCCTCTACGTCAGTCGTCGACTCAAGTGCCACCGGGCCACGAAGTGCTGGTAGGGCGGGAGCGGAAGACAATGAGTAGCCACGTAAGTCGTCTGGGGCTGCTCCGAAGGCATATACTGCTCGTGACACACCTGTCGCTCGGCCGTCAGCTGCTGGGCGGACGTCAGCATGTGTAGGTACAGCTGCATCCGCAGTGACATCGTGGTCATCAAAGGTGCGGTCAGTGCCGTGGTGCTCCTCATGATCCCTGGAGCACAGCCCATCATCCACCTGCTGCAGGAGGTCCGCCTGTCCCAGACGTGCATCCTGTAGAGGCCACTCAGCTGCCTCAAGACGCCTGTGTATATCCTCCACACACTCCTCGATAGCCCGTCGTACTGGAACATCCTCTCGATCCACCATTGCCTCCTGCTCGTCGACCGCGGAGCGTAGGCGCTCGGGTACAGGAACTGTAGCCCGGACCAGAGTAGTTGTGTCCTCGGCTGGAACCGCCGTGGTGTCAACGTCGCCGGTCAGGGCAGCGAGGAGTTGGAGGTCCGCAGCTCGCTCTGCATCCTCCATGTCACACACACGGACGTCTGCTCTCACCAAGGGGCCATCTCGTGCTCGTGCCGCGGCTACTGTAAGAACGGTAGTGCACTGGGCCTCTACGTCTACCTCTGACCCTTCGTCCGACCACTCCACGATGGACAACTGATCCTCATAGAGGAAATCTGCCCCGTCCAGGTGGTCCATCACCTGCTCCTGCTACCCACCACTATCTGTCTGAACCACCTAGGCGTCTGCTGGGGGCCGAGTATCAGCATCTCTATCACCTGCTCCTGGCACCATGGCTGCTGTCTCCACACCAGCTAACGCGGGAGCGTGCACACCATCAGGTGCAGCTCCTGCATCGGCCGTCGTCATGTCATCCGCCAAAGTATCAATGAACAGCATCTCCATCCCCGACTCTGACTCAGCCTCGGACCAATCCTCCTCTGACAAAGAGTCTCCATCAGGGCGAACATCTCCCCCCACCGAACTCTCCGCTAGCTGAGTCTGTTGTATAGCGTCATCCGCCTCAACCATCCTACGCTGTAGAGCAGTCGACTCACCAATGCCGAGCTCCACCGCAGTCGTCAGCGGACAAACCATCCCCCCCACGACCGACACCTCTGCAGGAGCTCTAGGGACTCGGCAGACCAACCCGTGGATAGGAGACGAGGGGGTCTCGTCACCTGAGACTCCTCCCACAGCCGCATCTGATGGTGATTCCTGTGCGCAATGTGCAAGACGAGCAGCTCACCGCCACATACGACGAGTGCAAGAACGAGCGGTACGGCGGGGGGCTGAGGGTCCATCCGTCGGTATAATAACGACAGCCTCCAACACGGAGCGGAGGGCGACGGATGTAGACGAGAGATCCGGTATACTAGCATCGTCAGAAGAAGGGATGCAGGATCAAAAGGAAGATGAGGATGAAGTGGGAGGTGACACCTGCGACGGGATGGCAGCTCGCTCGGAAGTCACGTGGTCATGGAGCTGTTGGACCATGCGCTTGAGGTTCCGGACCTCCATGTGCAGGGTGGACATATCACCATGCAGGAGCGCTGTGGCATCACTCGGTAACGTATCTGCTGAAGGAGGAGGTGGGGAGGATCGTACCCAAGGGGGATGCCACCCAGGAGGGTGCTGTCGGCACTGGCGCCAGCCATGCTGCCTATCTCGACAGTAATAGCACAAAAACCCTGAGGACAAGTGGGACTCGTACCACGGCTGAATCGACCACTGTGCCTGTGGTGGCTGCCACGGCTGAGGCTCAGGCGCAGACCACGGTGATGGCAACGCCCACGGCCATATTGCGTAGCTCATGTCGAGAGCTGAGCGTAGGTGATAAATTCTCACATTCAACTCCGGTGGTGCAAAGCACCACGTGGAGGGATACGAATGTAGTAACGTCTCTCAGACGGGCTGCGATGTCGTCAGTCACGGTGACAACCTCAGCCGCAGTGTGTTGCCACAATATTCCACCCGGTGGCGATGGCGCAATTATCACAACGTGCGACCTCAAGTCGCCTTTGGTGCCGTTGATGCTGCACTGGGGGCCGTCATCAACCTACGGCTGTGGCCTCAAGCCACCTTCGCTGCTGCTACTGCTGCTGCTCCGAATCTCGCGGCGGCTGCTGCTAAAGCAGTTCCCGTCGTCAGCCGATGGTAGTGGCCTCAAGCCACACTCAAAAGAAAAATATTTTAATACAAACAAACAAAAAGAAAAAATCACCCCTTTTTCCTTTTTTTTGGTTCACCGACGCTCGGTGCGAGTGGGGTATCCCTTCCCGGGCCTTACTCGAATACCCCACTCGAGGAGTCCCCTATCCTCCTTCGTTTTTTTTGTGTGATGGTGCCACCTCCTCGGGTGCACCCTTTGGGGTTTTTCTGGGGTGTCCCACTCGAGGGCCCCTCCTCCCTTGTCCTCTCCCCCCCTTTCTTTTCTTTGGCTGCCTGGCTCGACCCTCGCGGCGACCTCGTCAATCGGACAAGCTCGCCGATCAGCGGGCTCGCCGATCACCGCGAGCTCGCCGCGAGCTTGCTGCGAGCTCGTCGCGAGCTCGCTGCGAGCTCGCCGCGAGCTCACCGCGGGAAGCTACAAGGCACCTTCCCGCCTCCTGCAATGGGGGCAGCGGCAGGTACTGCTGCCGCCTTGGCTACCCCTGCTGCGCGTGCTGCTGCTGCTACTGCTGTGCGCGCGTGCAGCTACGACTACACGTTGCAGCTGCTTGCCGCCGCCGTCGCTGTTGCTGTTGCTGCCACGCGGATCTGCTGCCGCTGCAGCTGCTATGGCTGCTGCAAGGCAGTGCTGCGCACTGCAGCTGCACACAGCTACTGCATGCTACTGCTAGGCTGCTACGTAGCGGCTGTTGGCATGCTGCTACTGCGCTGCCCTGCTGCTGCTGCACGGCTGCTCGTGAGCAGCAATGCATCTGCTGCTGCTGCTGCCGCGAGGTTGTTGCGTAGCAGCTGCTGGCACGTTGCTGCTGAGGTGTCCTGCTACTGCGCTGTCCTGTTGCCGCTGCACAGCTGCTGGTGAGCAGTCGCGTGGCTGCTACTACTGTTGTGCGACGGCTCAGCTACGCGTCTGCGGTTCCTGCTGCCGCATTGGCTGTAGTGGCTGCAGCTGCTGCTGCCTCCCCAGCTGCTGTGGCTGCTGCTGCCACTGGTTGTTGTTGTTGCACGCGGCTCAAAAGGCCACTGCCATTGCCGATGTCGCGTGCTGCTACCGCCGTTGCCTTTCCTGCAACGTACCTATGATGGGTCCTCCCACGACATGCAATCGCTTCTGTGGGTGGCACCTGCTACTGCCACTCACTGCTGCTACTGTTGTTGCGTCTCTGCTGCACACAAGCGCGAGCTATGGCTCGCCTGCTCGTATACCATGAGAAGATTCTAGGAAGCTTTCTAGCACGCTTGTCACTGACTGGGCGTCGGCACTCAGTCAGCTCGCGGCGTCAACACAGGTCGGACGCGAAACGGCAAGGGTTTGGCTAGACGACACGACTTAGTGTCAAATGTGCTTCCATTAATAAACACATGCAGAGAGAAATGACAACTGAGCAACAATCAGCCTAAATAGGTACTGGCCGCCTCGAGTCGCTAGGGGCGGCGGTATTTTCGTACCTACTCAAACTGGCCTAAAACCACAATTTTGGCCGTAACTCACTGCCCAGGTGTCAGAATCACCCGCTGTCTGCACCAAAACGTGCAAAACGATGATCTCTACGCAACGGACCCAAGCAAGGTGGGTTTGCATCATCCAGACACGAATAGCAAGCAAAACAAGGATATCAGGCAAAATGGCCTGTCCATTGAGAAAACTCTAGAGCACTATGAAGTGCACTAACAGCACCCAAAAATGTACGAGTGCAGTACCGAGACGTCAGCGTGGGCTTTCCACAACAGGAAGCACACACAAAGTTGTAGGTCTCCTCATCGCATCGGTACAGGCTACCGGGTGCGTGGGTCTCGACCACCGAGAAAACTCCAGCAACGGCAGACCAGCCAGTCAGGCTGTAGAGACGCATCATCTGCGTCACACCTCTCATGTCGTAGCTACTGGATAAGTCCCTGGACGATCCGGAGTCCCGTCGGGTCGTCACGATCTCCAATGCGGCCGCCGCTCACCATCAGCTCTAGGTGCACCCGTAGCTGCCACGGCCGTGGCTCGTGACGGGTGGAAGCCACACACACCGACACTCCCCCTGGCTGACACATCCGTCAACACCACAAAGGCTGAGAAACGGCAGGACAGGATGGCTCGGGAAACCAATCATGACGAGCACCGATCAAGCGTACTACAGCACAGGGTCTCCTCGTGACAATGGTGCATCCCACCAAGTGCCCGGGTCTCGACCATGCAAGAAATCAATCACACACCTACATGTCAAACATCATGGAAGAGAGACAGAGAAACAAGGTCTTCTCTTGACCCCGGAAAATGTCTCTGGGTGTCCGGGTCTCGACCGCATCATGCATGGATCATACATAACATATGTAGGCAATGGGTCTCCATGTCACACCGGTAGAACTCACCAGGTGCACGGGTCTCGATCAGCATAACCTCAACCCTAGCATCGTGCCGCACCCCAAGTAACCTCGCTGTCCTCAAAAGAGTGTCAGGCCAAAGTCCACACACCAACACCCCCCCTGGGCTGCAGAGGCTAACAGCACGGGCAAAGCTGATGGCTGGTCCTAACACAATCCCTGAAGAGGGAGCACCGCTCCTCCATGGCTACATACCCCTACACTGCAATAGCAAGGATGACGACGATGCTGGTGAGATGTGCTCCCACAGAGCCTTACCCAGGAGCGCCGTCGTCGCTGCTGTCGTCGTTGTCATCTTCACTGTTGTCCTCATCTGCTGATGTGACTAGTGCAGCGCTGAGGGCCTCCTCCAAGACAATCGCTTGCTGTATGGCCTCCAACTGCTCAGCTGCATATAGCCTCGCGGCCTCCACAGCGTCGAGGCGCGTCTGGAGCTCGACGAGCTTTGACACGGCAGCCGACCGGCTGGCTACATCTGCGGCATGTAGGCGGTCAGTCGCGGAACGAACCTGACGGTGGACCTCGATCGTGTGCGTGTCCACACGAGCCAGAGCCTCCTGCAGCCTCGCGGTCTCACCCCATAGGAAAGAGTGGAGTTGCGCCTGCTCAACGCACAAGTCGACGTCCTCTACGTCAGTCGTCGACTCAAGTGCCACCGGGTCACGAAGTGTTGGTAGGGTGGGAGCGGAAGACAATGAGTAGCCACGTAAGTCGTCTTGGGCTGTAGGAACGGCTGTTCCGAAGGCACCTGCTGCTCGTGACAAACCTGTCGCTCGGCCGTCAGCTGTTGGGCGGACGTCAACATGTGTAGGTACAGCTGCATCCGCAGTGACGTCGTGGTCATCGAAGGTGCGGTCAGTGCCGTGGTGCTCCTCGTGACCCGTGGTGCGCAGTCCATCATCCACCTGCTGCCGGAGGTCCGCCTGTCCCAGACGTGCATCCTGTAGAGGCCACTCAGCTGCCTCAAGATGCCTGTGTATATCCTCCACACACTCCTCGATAGCCCGTCGTGCTGGAACATCCTCTTGATCCACCATTGCCTCCTGCTCGTCGACCGCGGAGTGTAGGCGCTCGGGTACAGGAACTATAGCCCGGACCAGAGTAGCTGTGTCCTCGGCTGGAACCGCCGTGGTGTCAACGTCACCGGTCAGGGCAGCGAGGAGTCGGAGGTCCGCAACTCGCTCTGCATCCTCCATGTCGCACACACGGACGTCTGCTCTCACCAAGGGGCCATCTCGTGCTCATGCCGCGGCTACTACAAGAACGGTAGCGCACTGGGCCTCTACGTCTGCCTCCGACCCTGCGTCCGACCACTCCACGACGGACGACTCATCCTCATAAAGGAAGTCTGCCTCGTCCAGGTGGTCCATCACCTGCTCCTGCTACCCAGCACTATTTGTCTGAACCACCTGGGCGTCTGCTGGGGGCCGAGTATCAGCATCTCTATCACCTGCTCCTGGCACCATGGCAGCTGTCTCCACACCAGCTAACATGGGAGCGTGCACACCGTCAGGCGCATCTCCTGCATCGGTCGTCGTCATGTCATCCGCCAAAGTATCAACGAACACCATCTCCATCCCCGACTCTGACTCAGCCTCGGACCAATCCTTCTCTGACGAAGAGTCTCCATCAGGGCGAACATCTCCCCCCGCCGAACTCTCCGCAAGCTGAGTCTGCTGTGTAGCGTCATCCGCCTCAACCATCCTACGCTGTAGAGCAGTCGCCTCACCAATGCCGAGCTCCGCCGCAGTCGTCAGCGGACAAACCATCCCCCCCACGACTGACACCTCTGCAGGAGCTCTGGGGACTCGGCAGACCAACCCGTGGACAAGAGACGAGGGGGTCTCGTCACCTGAGACTCCTCCCATAGCCGCGTCTGATGGTGATGCCTGTGCGCAACGTGCAAGACGATCAGCTCGCCGCAACGCATGACGAGTGCAAGAACGAGCGGTACGGCGGGGGGCTGAGGGTCCATCCGTCGGTATGATACCAACAGCCTCCAAGACGGAGCGGAGGGCGACGGATGTAGACGAGAGATCCGGTATACTAGCATCGTCAGAAGAAGGGATGCAGGATCAGGAGGAAGATGAGGATGAAGTGGGAGGTGACACCTGCGGCGGGGTGGCAGCTCGCTCGGAAGTCACGTGGTCAAGGAGCTGTTGGACCATGCGCTTGAGGTTCCGGACCTCCATGTGTAGGGCGGCCATATCACCACGCAGAAGCGCTGTGGAATCACTCGGTGACGTATCCACTAAAGGAGGAGGTGGGGAGGATCGTACCCAAGGGGGATGCCACCCAGGAGGGTGCTGTCGGCACTGGCGCCAGCCATGCCGCCTATCTCGACAGTAATAGCACAAAAACCCTGAGGACAAGTGGGACTCGTGCCACGGTTTCATCAACCACTGTGCCTGTGGCAGCTGCCACGGCTGAGGCTCAGGCGCAGACTACTGCGATGGCAATCCCACGGCCACACTGCGTAGCTCATGTCGAGAGCTGAGCGTAGGTGATAATTTCTCACACTCAACCCCGGTGGTGCAAAGCACCACGTGGAGGGATACGAATGCAGTAACGTCTCTTAGACGGGCTGCGATGTCGTCAGTCACGGCGACAACCTCAGCCGTAGTGTGTTGCCACAATATTGCACCCGGTGGCGATGGCCCAACTATCACAACGTGCGACCTCAAGTCGCCTTTGGTGCCGCTGATGCTGAACTGGGGGCCGTCGTCAACCTACGGTTGTGGCCTCAATCCACCTTTGCTGCTAAATCTGTTGTTGTTGCTGCTGTGACTCTCGCGGCGGCTGCTGCTACAGTGGTACCCGTCGTCAGCCAACGGTAGTGGCCCCAAGCCACACTAAAAAGAAAAATCATTTAATAAAAACAAACAAAAAAACAATAATCACCCCTTTCTCCTTCTTTTTGGTTCACGGACGCTCGGTGCGAGTGGGGTGCCCCTTCCCGGGCCTTACTTGAATGCCCCACTCGAGGAGTCCCCTGTCCTCCTTCGTTTTTTTTTGTGATGGTGCCACCTCCTCGGGTGCCCCCTTTGGGGTTTTCTGGGGTGCCCCACTCGAGGACCCCTCCCCCCTTGTCCTCTCCCCCCCCTCTTTTTTCTTTGGCTGCCTGGCTCGACCCTCGCGGCGAGCTCGTCGATCGGACAAGCTCGCCGATCGGCGGGCTCGCCGATCACCGCGAGCTCGCTGCAAGCTCGCTGCGAGCTCGCAGCGAGCTCACCGCGGGAAGCTGCAAGGCAACTTCTCGCCTCCTGCAATGGGGGCAGCGGCAGGTGTTGCTGCCGCCTTGGCTGCCCCTTCTGCGCGTGCTGTTGCTGCTACTGCTATGCGCGCGTGCAGCTGCGACTACACGCTGTAGCTGCTCGCCGCCGCCGCCGCTGCTGCTGTTGCTGCCGCGCGGTGCTTCTGCCATTGCAGCTGCTATGGCTGCTACAAGGTGGTGTTGCGCACTGCAGCTGCACGCAGCTGCTGCATGCTGCTGCTAGGCTACTACGTAGCGGTTGCTGGCACGCTACTGCTGTGTTGCCCTGCTGTTGCTGCACGGTTGCTGGTGAGCAGCCGCGTACTTGCTGCTACTGTTGCTGCGAGGCTGCTGTGCAGCAGGTGCTGGCACGTTGCTATTGAGGTACCCTACTGCTATGCTACCCTGCTATCGCTGCACAGCTGCTGGTGAGCAGCCGCGTGGCTGCTACTATTGCTGCGCGACGGCTCAGCTACGCGGCTGAGTTGCTGCTGTCGCATTGGCTGTAGTGGCTGCAGCTGCCGCTGCCTCCCCGGCTGCTGTGGCTGCTGCCGCCACTGGTTGTTGCTATTGCACGCGGCTCAAACGGCCGCTGCCATTGCCGATGTCGCGTGCTGCTGCCGTCGTTGCCTTTGCTGCNTTGCTGCGCGACGGCTCAGCTACGCGGCTGAGTTGCTGCTGTCGCATTGGCTGTAGTGGCTGCAGCTGCCGCTGCCTCCCCGGCTGCTGTGGCTGCTGCCGCCACTGGTTGTTGCTATTGCACGCAGCTCAAACGGCCGCTGCCATTGCCGATGTCGCGTGCTGCTGCCGTCGTTGCCTTTGCTGCAATGTACCTATGATGGGTCCTCCCAGGACTTGCAGCTGCTTCTGTGGGTGGCACCTGCTGCTGCCACTCACTGTTGCTACTCTTTTTGCGTCTCTGCTGCGCACAAGCGCGAGCTGTGGCTCGCCTGCTCTGATACCATGAGAAGATTCTAGGAAGCTTCCTAGCACGCTTGTCACTGGCTGGGCGTCGGCGCTCAGTCAGCTCGCGGCGTCAACACAGGTCGGACGCGAAACGGCAAGGGTTTGGCTAGACGACACGACTCAGTGTCAAATGTGCTTCCATTTATAAACACATGCAGAGAGAAATGACAACTGAGCAACAATCAGCCTAAATAGGTACTGGCCGCCTGGAGTCGCTAGGGACGGTGGTATTTTCGTACCTACTCAAACTGGCCTTAAACCACAGTTTTGGCCGTAACTCATTGCCCAGGTGTCAGAATCACCCGCTGTCTACACAAGAACGATGAGCTCTACGCAACGGACCCACGCAAGGTGGGTTTGCATCATCCAGACATGAATAGCAAGCAAAACAAGGAAATCGGCCAAAATGGCCTGTCAACCGAGAAAAATCTAGAGCACTCTGAAGTGCACTAAGAGCACCTATAAATGTACGAGTGCAGTACCGAGACGTCAGCGTGTGCTTTCCACAACAGGAAGCACCCACAAAGTTGTAGGTCTCCTCATCGCACCGGTACAGGCTACCGGGTGCGTGGGTCTCGACCACCGAGAAAACTCCAGCAACGGCAGACCAGCCAGTCAGGCTGTAGAGACGCATCATCTGCGTCACACCCGTCATGTCGTAGCTGCTGGATAAGTCCCTGGACGATCCGGAGTCCCGTCGGGTCGTCACGATCTCCAATGCGGCCGCCGCTCACCATCAGCTCCGGGTGCACCCTTAGCTGCCACGGCCGTGGCTCGTGACGGGTGGAAGCCACACACACCAACACTCCCCCTGGCTGACACATCCGTCAACACCACAAAGGTTGAGAAAAGGCAGGACAGGATGGCTCGGGAAACCAATCATGACGAGCACCAATCAAGCTTACTGCAACACAGGGTCTCCTTGTGACAATGGTGCATCCTGTTGGTTGTGGACCACAGACGTGTCGTGACCTCTGGCCTCACTGCACACTCACCTCACCGATGCAGGTGATTGACTGTGGAGGGACGCCGATGTTGGTGCCACAGCAGCCATGATGATGGCCCGGGATTGTGTGCGAAGAGACAACACCGACAAATTCTCACGGCAATTGCTTCTCACAGGCTCATCATAATTTACTGTGGACACTAGGGTTCCTAGTGCTACGTTATGTGGGTGTGGCCGGGTTGTTGTTCGTAGGTTGCGAACTGCTGTGTGCGTGTGGTTATCTTAGCGTAGCAGGCATCGGTTCGGTGCCTAGGTCGGCATGAGAGGCGAGCGTTGGCAAGCTCGCTGCTTCCCCGCTCGCTGTCGCTCTCTCGCTACACCTAACACCTCTGTGCACGCTTACCTCTCGAACTTGCGCGATTCTTCGCGCGCCGTCGCAAAACCGGCACATCCATGGCCGCTTGACCTACTCTCTTTCTTGTATCCCTCACATCCACACTAGGAGCTCTTACCTACTGGTATCAGAGCGGCTAAGGGAGAG
This sequence comes from Penium margaritaceum, assembly GCA_023375785.1. Lineage (NCBI taxonomy): Eukaryota > Viridiplantae > Streptophyta > Zygnematophyceae > Desmidiales > Peniaceae > Penium > Penium margaritaceum. The sequence continues at coordinate 212,135 of SZWC01001573.1, read as the reverse complement.
AGAGCTGCCACGATAGTGCTCGCGATCCACGGCTCCCGGCGGTGTCTCTTCACCGCCGCCGTCCCCACTTCCGCCGGCGTTTTGCCACGCCACTGCCACCTCGCAGCGTCTTCTCCTCCAGCGGGGTGCTTCCTCACTACGCAGTACCCTTGCGCAGCCCTCTTGGTTGCGCATTGTGATGCAGCAGCCGTCGGAGTGTAGCCCACGTGTGGGCTATCTCCACATAGTTTCAGGCTGCAGCGGCTACAACGCCAACAGCGGTTGCAGCAGCAGACTCGCAACCGCATCTGCTGCATCATCGGCGGCATCTACAGCCGCAATCGCAGCCGGAGTATTTGGGGTTGCCCCGGAAGCCACGGCCACAACTGCAGCCGCCACTTCGTCATCGGAGGCTACAACCGTTGGTCACGTCGCAGCCCTTCAGACGGCGTGCTGCCTACAGCTCTGGCAGCAGCCGTACCACAGCTGCAGCCGCCCTCGCCACCACCGTGCACAATCTACCAGCACAGCAGCAGCTGACTGCTGTAGCCTCGGGTGACGGCATTCTGCCGTCAGGGTTCTTTGGTCTTCCCTTCCTCCTGCTGGTTGGGCTCCCCTCTATTCCTGGGTTGGGTGGGGTTGGAACAGGTTCCTACAAGTGTTCCCACGGCCTTCCCATATTTCCCACGCCCACTGGGGCGGGGGAAACGCTGCCGAAAAATTTTTTGGCAGCGTGGGGGGTCCGTCGCCGTCTCCTAGCAGCATTTGCAGCAGTTGCAACGTGAACAACGGCTCAGCTTCCGCAGCTCAGCAGCAGCAGACTCGCAGCATCCCAACAGCAGTGGCTCTAGCTCCGCAGCTCCGCAGCAACAGCCCAGCAGCAGCACCTCAGCAGCAGCTCAGTAGCAGCTTCGCAGCAGCATCTTAGCAGCAACACAACATCAGCTCAGCAGCAGATCAGCAGCTGCTCAGCAAACAGCTCAGCAGCAGCTCAGCAACAGCTCAGCAGCAGCTCGTAATCAGCCACAGCAGCCGCCCGCAGCGGCCGCACGCAGACACTTCGCGTCCGTCGCAGCAGTTGTGCGCTACAACGTGACACCGCGGGGTTGGTGCTGCAGCCGCCACGCTGGCGCACCGTGACGTCCCCTCCGCATTCACCTCTGGTGGCTTCTATACGGGGGGGGCGCCGCAGCGTCGTGAACGCCGTCGCAGAGGCATGAGCAGCGACCAGGCATCCGAGTCCGCTTCAGCACCGTCTGCGCGGGCTCCACGTCGCCATCCGGTAAGCGTCTCCCCAACCCCTTCATCTGGGGGGGATCTTCAGCAACACGACGGCCCAGAGGTCACCGCTGCTCAGTTTTACGCAGCATTGACACAGTCTTGTGGGTGCACTCACCCGCACGACGTCATCTATCATAGACGCAGCCGCAGCAGCCGCAGCCACGTTTGCCGCAGCCGCTAGAGCCTCGCACACTCCCGCCGCTACCTCCGTAGGGCGTGCTACCGAGGCGTACACTGAGGCTGCAGTCGACGTCCCGACTCTACGTCAGCCGCCGTCATCTCTGCAGCATCTGCACCATCTGCTGGCTCCAGCTGCGTCACTGCGGCAGTTTCTATTGTAGCCGTCTTCACCACGCTCGGTGCTGCATTCACCACTGGTGCCCTCGCCCTAGTGGTCCCCCTCGCGTCTACTATCTCCATCCTCTCTGCGGCCTCCGCCGCTGCAGTCCCTCCTCTTCTTTCCTTTCTGCGTCACCCGTCTCCCGCGGGCACAGCCTGACTTGCCCTCTTTGCCTCCTGTGCCTGCCTGCATTCTCTCCTTGCTCTCTGTGCGGTGGCTTGTCCTGTCTGACTCGGGGTGGGCTGTCTTGCAGCACTTAGACACTTGCCTAAGGCATACCCATTTTTCCACGCCCACTGGGGCTGGGGAAACTCTGCCGAAATCTGTCCGGCAGAGTCCCATCGTCGTCACCATGCCAGGTGACGACGATTCAGTCATTGCAACTCTTCAGCGCCAGCTGGCTCTTGCTCGCGAGGCCCAGCAGGAGGCTGCAGACCGCCTCAAACTGGCGGAAGACAATCGTGCCGCCTTAGCTGATGAGGTCGCTGCTATAGTCTTGCGTCGTCTCCCCGCTGCATCTGTTGTTCCGTCTGCTGGTGCCAATGCTAATCCTGCAGCTAGCACATCCTCGCCCTCCAACACTTCTACAGCCTGCATTGCACATACCGGCGTCTCACCTGCTGTTGCACCATCTGCCATGCCACGCCAGCATGATTTCTTCTCTCAGCCACCTTCTCTCACCTCAGGACTTGCCTTTTCCTCCTGGGAGGTGCGCTTCAGCGCCTGGGCTCAAGGAGAGCAGCTGTGGGAGTATTACTCCCCTGCTGTCCCTCCCTTCACTCCCCTTGCTGCTGAGTCCGCCCGCGCTGTTCGCGCTCTTATCGCCGCTGCACCTGAGTCCCTGATTGATGATGTCTGCACATTTAATGCTGACCCTGCTGTTCAGCGCCTAGCTTACCCAGTCGGCGCTTATGCCATGTTGCGCCGCCGCACCACTGTCACCGGTCAGGCAGCTCAGAGCGCGCTCACCGTTCAGTTTAACACACTTCTCATGCGTGCCGACGAAACCGCCGATGCCTACTGGGCTCGCGGTCTCAAGCTCCTCCGCGAGCTCGGTGATGCAGCGCCTGGCCAACTCTCGGCCGTACTGACCATGGTCAATGGCCTCATTCCGGAGTTGTCTGACCTCCTCCGTGACGTCAAGGCGGATGAACTGCAGCGCCTTGCCTCGCAGCCTGTCCCACCCAAATCTCCTCCTGGGGTTGGTGCCCTCTGGGACTTTGCCTCTGAACGCCTTGCGGCATGGTGGACCAGCCNCCGCCGTCACGGGTGTTGCTGCCCTCACTACTTCTTCCGCACCCTCCACTTCATCTGCCTCCTCTTCCACAGCCTCATCTTCCTCCTCCTCTCCGGCATCCGCTCTTGCCTCCCAGGGTCGTGGGAGGGGCAAGGGTAAGGGGAAGGGGAAGGGCAAGGACAAGGGTTCCGCCACCTCCTCTCGTGTTCCCGGCACAGTCGTGTGCTAGAACTGTGGATCCGCGGAGCACTCTGCTCGCACGTGCCCGGCGCCCCCGGATGATCTTCGCCTGGCCCGCGCTATGCGCGCTCACTGGGCTCGCACCTCCGGCTTCGCCCCAGCGGCCTCTTCCTCCGTCACCCGCTCCTCTGTCCCTGCCGCTGCCCAGACTCACGCATCCTCTGGCGTGCCCTCTCCTCCGCCGCTTGGAGCAGTTCCCTGGGGCTGGCTGCCTCCTTATGGCGTCCCTGTGTGTACCGGACCCCCGTCCTCTGCCTACACCGCCCCGCCATGGTTTCCCTCTTCCTCTGGCGCATCGACTCCAGCTCCGCCGGCGTCTGTCGACGATGACCGTGGTGACCGGGAGCGCCAGCTTGAGCAGTCTCTCCTTCAGCTCCTTCGCCTTCGCGATCAGGGGGGTGAGAGTGTTGTACCGCTGGCCAGAGGTCTTGCTTGTCAGACTGACAGTGTCCTTCGTGGGGACCCCCCCGGTCACGTTCTGGATGTTGTGTGTGCGTCCGTCCCGTGGATTGAGTAGTGGCAGTCAGTTTTCCTTCCTCGTTGTCTCTATCTTCTCGCGTCATCTACCTCGCCTGCGTCCGTTGGCTCTGTTGGTACTATTGCGACCTCCGGCGTCCTTCCCTCTGTGCGTGTCTCTCGTGACTTCTGGGTCCTTGACTCAGGGGCTACCCACCACATGACGTCCGTCCGTTCCTCGTTCGTCTCGTTGGGGCCCGTCGGGTCTGTCCGCTTCGTCCGCACTGGTTCCGGTCAGTTGCTGCCTGTTCAAGGTGTTGGTGTCGTGCGATTTGTCGGTCCGAGTGGTGTCCTGTATCTGCCTGACGTCCTGTACGTGCCTTCGCTGGAACTCAGCCTGCTGTCCGTGCCGTCTCTGGACGACCAAGGTATGGACTTCACTGCTAGTCGTGGTGTTGGCACCGTTTGTCTTCGTCCCTCTGGTCGTGCCGTTTTCCGTGGCGTGAAATGTGGCAAACTCTACCGTGTTCCTTTGTACCTCCCTGCCGCTTCCACGACAGGCACCGCTCTCGCTCACGTTGCTCCTTCTCTCTCCCCTGACCTTGTCTCTCTCTTGCATCGTCGTCTTGGTCATGTTCACACGGACGCCGTTCGCAGCATGCTTCGTCTTCAGCCTGCTGTTGGTCTTACTCCCTCTACCTTCCCTGCCCCATGCGCTCCTGACTGCCTTGACTGTGCACAAGGCAAAATGCATCGTTCCCCCTTTNCCTCATGACCTCCTTGGCGACGTTGGTCGCTACGTCTTGTGTCTCACCGATGATTTTTCCCGTTTTCGCTGGGTGTTTGCCCTTCGTCAGAAGAGTGATGTTTGCTCTGTCATTGAGTCTTGGCTCATCCAGGCCGAACGCGCCTGTCAACGGTCGCTTCGCGTCTTTCGCAGTGACCGTGGCGGTGAGTTCCTTGGCCCGACCGCTCACCTCCTCGAGTCTCGTGGGGTGTGTCTGGAGACCTCCGCTCCTCACACACCCCAACAGAATGGTGTCTCCGAGCGCTGGAATAGGACGCTTGCTGACGGTGTTCGCACCCTCTTGTCCGAGTCTGGTCTGCCTCCGCTCTTTGCCTTTGAGGCCATGAGCTACATGACGTGGGTCTGGAACCGTGTTCCCCACGGTCCCCTTCCCCGCACCGTCACGCCCTTTGAACGTTGGCATGGTCAGCGCGCCGACCTTCGTCTCGCCCGCGTTTGGGGCAGTATTGCCTCCGTCTGGCTTCCGGAGGATCTGCGTGACGGTAAACTCTCACCTCGCGGTCGCTTGTGTCCCTTTCTTGGCGTGTCTGCCCAGTCCAAAGCCTGGCGCTTCTGGGANCCTGTCCGGCAACGTGTGATTGAGTCGCGCGATGCTCTGTTCTTTGAGTCCGTCTTCCTTCGTGACCTCAGTCGTCTGTCCCCGGCCTCCTCCCTTCTGCCTCTCTCTCGGCTGGGGGGGGATGTCGGCCGTGGCGTCCCTGCTGCTGGACCGCAGCTCTCACCCTCGGGGCAGCCCTTGTCGTCCGGGCACACTCCCAATCTGTCCGCCTCTCCCAGTAGCTCCTCTGAGAGCCCGTCCTTTCCGGACACGCAGTCCTCTCCTGCTCAGTCTAGTCCATTCACACCATCTGTGACCTCCTCACCTGTTCTCTCTTCTCGTCCAGGCACTCCGCCGGTGACCACCTCACCTGTCATCTCCCCAGTCCATGTGGCCGACACTCCCCCTCCAGTCACCAGTGGTCCTGCCCTGGTCTCTCCTTTCGTTCGGGGCGGGTGCCTCCGCGCGCTCCCTTCTCGCTCTAGCACTTCCACGGTCCCTGCACGTCCTCCTCTGTCTCAGCCTACGTCCTCTCCTGCTCTTCCTACTGGCATGGACGCACTGGGCCTGGCCACTGGGGTCGTCCACCCCAACTCTGCTCTTGGTTATGCGCTCCTTGCCTCAGAGCATGCACATGCCTTGGAAGCTGCCGTCTTGAGTAAAGTGGCAGAGTGTCACGCCATGTCAGCCACCTCGGCCTTGCCTCCTGAGCCCACCACAGTGCGTCAAGCACGGACAGCCTCTGACTCTCAGCAGTGGGAGGCTGCGATGCGTGCTGAGCTTAACGCTCTTGACGAGCATGCTGTCTACGAGCTGGTCGACCTGCCGCCTGGACGCAAGGCCATCGATGCTCGTTGGGTTTTCCGACGCAAGTACAAACCCAACGGTGCACTTGACAAGTACAAGGCAAGGCTCACGGCAAAAGGGTTCTCTCAGGTCCCCGGCGTTGACTTCGATGAAACTTTTGCGCCGGTCGGACGCTACACCACAGCCAGGNCGAGGAGATTTACATGGTCCAACCCCCTGGCTTCTCCGACGGCACTGCCCGAGTCTGGCGGCTGCGAAAGGCCCTCTACGGCCTGAAGCAGTCACCACGGTGCTGGAACCAAGAGATCACGGCCACCCTTGAGAAAGGGGGGTACCGACGCAGCACGGTGGACCCGTCTCTCTTCGTCACCCCACCTTCTGTGCCTTTCGTGGCTGTCCTCGTCTACGTGGATGATCTGCTGATAGCTTCACCCAGTCAAGAAGCTGTTAAGGCAGTGAAAAAACTCTTGCAGGCCACGTACAAAATGAAAGACCTAGGACCTGCGCGCGTCTTCCTGGGCATGGAACTTGAGCGCGATCGCGCACGCCGCACGCTCCATGTTCATCAGGCAGCATATGTCCGCAGCCTGGGGGAGCGCTTCTCCTCCTTGCTTGAGTCAACGCCCACAGCGTCGACACCCATGACCCCAGCAGGGCAGCGATTGCTGAAGACACTTGACGTGTCTAAGCTGGGGGAGACAGTCGATGTGCCTGACTACCTTCGAGTCATTGGGTCACTCATGTACCTTGCGACGACGACGAGGGCGGACGTGAACTTCTTGGCCCAGTTCTCCCAGTGCCCCAGGGCACGACACATGGAGGCAGCACTGCGTGTCGTCAGGTACGCCCTCTCCACAGCACGGACTGGTCTGTGTTATAGAGCTCAGCCATCGGTTGTCGTTGATGGCTACACCGACAGCGACTGGGCTCATGACACAGACGCTCGTAGCCGCACAGGCTATATTTTCCTTGTTGGCGGGACTGTTGTGTCGTGGAAGAGTGGTAAACAGGGCTGCGTCGCACGCAGCTCCAGTGAGGCTGAGTATGTTGCCCTAGGTGCAGGCACCTGTGAAAGTGTGTGGCTCTGTCGCTTGTTCCAGCAACTACGTGTCCCCATTCGTTGCATCACGTTGCGTTGTGACAACCAAAGCACCAAGGCGATTGCTGAGCACGATGGCATGCACCACACACGCACAAAGCATATCAATGTTGAGCATCATTTTGTGTGTGAGCGCATTGCTGCACGTGATGTCCAGGTCGTCTGGGTCGACACGCGTCAGCAGAGAGCTGATTTTCTCACGAAGGCACTCAGCAGTAACGTCTTCAAGGCAGCTGTTCACGCTGTTGGGCTGTTGTGTCCGCATGGCGATCCTGGATGAGTGGTTGTCGCCTGTGTACGTACAGTTCCTTGTCACGTCTCGTGACGCTCGTGTGTACTTGTGACCGTGTGTTGGTGCGCGTCGGCTGTGGGTCATGGGGGAGTGTTGGTTGTGGACCACAGACGTGTCGTGACCTCTGGCCTCGCTGCACACTCACCTCACCGATGCAGGTGATTGACTGTGGAGGGACGCCGATTCTGGTGCCACAGCAGCCATGATGATGGCCCGGGGTTGTGTGCGAAGAGACAACACCGACAAATTCTCACGGCAATTGCTTCTCACAGGCTCATCATAATTTACTGTGGACACTAGGGTTCCTAGTGCAACGTTATGTGGGTGTGGCCGGGTTGTTGTTCGTAGGTTGCGAACTGCTGTGTGCGTGTGGTTATTTTAGCGTAGCAGGCATCGGTTCGGTGCCTAGGTCGGCATGAGAGGCGAGCGTTGGCAAGCTCGCTGCTTCCCCGCTCGCTGTCGCTCTCTCGCTACACCTAACACCTCTGTGCACGCTTACCTCTTGAACTTGCGCGATTCTTCGTGCGCCGTCGCAAAACCGGCACATCCATGGCCGCTTGACCTACTCTCTTGCTTGTCTCCCTCACATCCACACTAGGAGCTCTTACCTACGCATCCCACCAAGTGCCCGGGTCTCGACCATGCAAGAAATCAATCACACACCTACATGTCAAACGTCATAGAAGAGAGACTGAGAAACAAGGTCTCCTCGTGACCCCGGAAAATGTCTCCGGGTGTCCGGGTCTCGACCGCATCATGTATGGATCATACATAACACATGTAGGCAAAGGGTCTCCACGTCACACTGGTAGAACTCACCAGGTGCACGGGTCTCGACCAGCATAACCTCAACCCTAGCATCGTGCCGCACCCCAAGTAACCTCGCTATCCTCAAAAGAGTGTGTTGCCAAAGTCCACACACCAACATCTACTACGTGTGACTGTCGTACACACATCTTCTCACGATAAACTCCTACGTGCTGCAAATAAACCTACAGAAGGTTCGAGACATCATCCAAGACTCTGGGGCGGTCGTCAGTCAGCTACGAGCAGGTGGTCCACCACCAGACGACACATCGACGCCACTGGGTCCGCATCAGGGATCTGCACGGGCATGGACACGGCCGAGTGGTCACAGTAAACTGTACAAGTCGAGAGGAACGTCACAAATCACAACACATGGTTCATGCTTTGCTCATTGTTCCAGTTTACAGCCTTGGAGTGTGTCTCATTGCCTACAGAGATATGAGTGGACCTCAGCCGCCAATGCCAGAGCAATTGGCACACAGCAGATTGAGACATTCATTGTAACGGATTGGACGGAATCCTTGGCCGACAAGGCCAAAACCGCGGTGCTTGAGGGTCTCCGACCCTCAAGCCATCCCGTCCAACCGCCCACAGTCCTAGGTGACCCTGCTCGAGCCACGTGACTCCTTCGACCGGTCGGCGTGGCACTGCCACGATACACTCCCCCCTGCTAGGAGTAAGAGCCGCCTCGGCATCTCCGGTAATCCCGATGTAGGATTCGAGCCCTGGAGTTCTCATACTTATGTAACGGATTGGACGGAATCCTTGGCCGACTAGGCCAAACCTCGGTGCTTGAGGGTCTCCAACCCTGAAGCCATCCCGTCCGACCGCCCGCAGCCCCAGGTGACCCCGCTCGAGCCATGTGGCTCGTTCGACCGGTCGGCGTGATTTTGCCAAGCTACATTCATGGTACCTGTTTTTTATGCAAGGGCTCCCTTTGTTCCACACAACCAAAGCAGAGCAAGAAGGCTCATCGCACTGGGGTTGTGCTTGTCTTTGAATGGCAACAGTACATGCATCATGATAGAAATTGTGCTTTGAAGTGTGACATCACATGCGACATATCATAATTGTAGCTGTGCTTCACTCATGATACCACATTCACCATAGTGGTAACTAGCCATGCTTGATGTGGAACACCACATGCACAACGAATGGGCATAAGGGATGCCCATCACTGCATCACTCCATGGCCATTTTGTGTGCTTCTTTCCAAGCACAAGGGATTCCGGATGCCGCAGACCAAACCTGTCAAAGTGACATGTGCCACCTGCAGCACATAAGCTGCCCACAACAACTACGCAGCTGCCCGAAAGAGCTGAAGCTGCCCGAGAGGAAAGAAGCTACCGAAAGCACTGAAGCCCTGCCTCAGCAGCTGCCAGCACTCTAGTACTCCTTTCTACATCCGAACACAACAGCCTGCAGCAGCACCTACACTTTGGTCCACCTCGGCAGACGCCCAACGGAATTCAGTAGTGAGGCTGCTGCTGGTGGTGTTGCTGCATCATGTGCCGGTGCTGCTGCTGGTGGTGTCTCTGCAATTGCTGCTGGTGTTGGTGTTGTTGCTGCTGCTGCTGCTGCTGCTGCTGCTGCTGCTGCTGTTGATGCAGCAAAAACTGTTGCTGCTGCTGTTGCTGATGCAGATCAAGAGGGGTGCTTTGGAGCTGCAGACCCAACGGGTACTGCATCAGCTGCTGTTGCTGCTGCAGCAGCATTAGTTGCTGCTGCTGCAGAGACTGCATGTGTGCTTCAAATTGCTGCTGCTGTGCTGAAGCTGCTGCAGCAGCTGCTGCAGCAGCAGCCGTTGGTGCCACGCCCCACGATGCTGGATTGCTGCCTCCAGCAGGCGTGGTGGGGTTCCAGGAAGGTGCGGAGAAATGTGCCTGGTGTTGCAGTGGACTTCCGGGAAGAATCCCTTGCTGAGTGATGTGGACGGAGGCCGGGTTTTGAGCTTGCGAGAAACTGTGAGAGTAGCTGAGGGAAGCTCCTGGGGGACTGAGGGCGAATCCCGAAACGGGCCCAGGGACAGCCACGAGGGGTGGGAATCCCGTGAAGCTAGTGAGAGGGAATGACCCGATGTGGGCACTGTGGCCGCTGCAGAACATGCAATGCAACACAACAGAACATAAGAGCGTTTGTTAGGCATAAGGATTCCGAAATGCATGCCAAACAGAGCCTAGAGCCGCAAGACAGAGGTCCTCCTCAGGAGCAGAGGGGAGGAGGAGGGAAATAGCGAGGGCAAGAGGGGAGGACGGAGGGCAAAAGGAAGGGAGGGAGGGAGGGAGGGAGAAAAGGGGAGAGGCAGGAGGGGGGGAGGAGGGAGGTGTCGAAGGGAAAGAGTGTAAGGATGAGGGAAGCCAGGACAATTGGTGACTGTTGGAGAAACAGGACACTGCAAACAGGGAAGAAGAAGGGGGGGGGGAGAGNGGGGGAGTCCTGGAGAAGGGAGGGAGTGAGGGTATGGAGCGCAGATGAAGCAAGACAGACCTGAGAGCATCAGGAAAGCTACCAGGCGTTGCCCAGTGCCCTGATCCACCACCCTGAGTAGCCATGGCCACCAATCCACCGCCGCCGCCTCCACCACCACTAGCAGCAGCAGCCGTGGCAGGACCATTGCCACCTCCCCCACCACCCTCCGAGCTGCCCTGCTGTGATCCACCTGGGCCTCTGCTGGTGCCACCTGGCGGCAGCCCATTGGCTGTCCATCGCATTGCAGCGGCGTGGGCAGCAGCAGGGCCGGCAGGGGCGCTTCCCACAGATCCTAACCGTCCAACTTCGTGGGAAAATGCGGTCGGCAGTTGGTCGGAGTTCTGCTGGCGCTGCTGACCAGCACCGGTCCTCTTACTGCGTGCATTGATGCGGTTTTGGTCCTGCTTACGCTGCTGCTGTTGCTGCTGCTGCTGCTGCTGCTGCTGCTGCTGCAATTGCTGCTGTTGCTGCTGGTGCTGGTGGTGCTGGTGCTGCTGCTGCTGCTTCGGTTCTGGCCATTCCGCCTGGTCCCTGTTCCTGCCCCTTGCACCGCCGCTGCTCAAGGCTGCAGCACTGCTAGGCTGGCCGGGGAGGGGAGAGTCCTGCAAGTCCGAGAAGTACGGGTCCCAGTCGCCGCTACCATCATCGTCGCTCAGCCCTCGAATTCCGTCTTCATCCTCTTCTCCGTCTACCCTGAGCTCCTCTCCTTCGACCATGTCATCGTCCCCGTCCTCATCCACATCAACATGCACGTCCTCCTCCCCAGCAAAATCCACGTCGACGCTGCCACCATCATCCACTCCTCTCTCCATCGATTTCCTCCGTGCCGCAACCATACCGCCTTCAGCCCTCACAGACCTGCTACCGCTGGACCCTGACCGCGGCTCTCCTATAGGCACTCCCCTTCCCTCGCTCCCGCCACTCCCTCCCATTAGCATCGCTGCCGCATACCCATTCTGCTCTCCCTCTGTTTCCATGCGCTGCTGCTCTGGGCTGCCCTTAACAGCAGCAGCCACCCTTTCCCCACTGGAGGCCCCTTCTTCCCTTGTGGTCAAACCCTCGTGCCCAATCCCCTCTCCAGAAGCCTGTGCCCATTCAAGGGCGATTTTCAGCCCAGAGCCGACTCCGCTCGTTCCGCCACTCACGACGGCTCCCAAACCAGATGACCTCCCTGCCCCACTGCGGCTCATCACACCTCCGCTTCTGCCGCCGCTGCCCACACGTCCGCCAAAGCCAGTGCCAGCACCAGCAGCCCAAGCACCACCAGGGGCGATGCCATGTGCAGCTTCAGCACCACTCTTGCCTCGTCCCTTAAGACCACCACCAAGGGCACCGACACCACCACCACCACCACCACCACCACCGAAGCCGGCGCCTGCATTCTTGAACCTGTTGCCACCGCCGCTTCCGTCGCTTCTGCTTCTATTGCCGTTGTCAGAGCTACTGCCATTTTCGACACTGCCAGTGCTGTCTGGACCAACAGCCGCACCGTCCTCCACATCTGCTTCCCTCACTACTCCAAGACCTCCACTCCCTCCTCCTCCCACACTGCCCAATCCTAGCACTCCACCTCTTCCCATCCCTCCTCCCTCGCTTTCTCCCAAAGCAACTACACTCCCCTCTGCGGTGCGCATCCCTCGCCGCATTTGACCAAAAACCGCCGCCTTCTCCAAGCTTCCTGCCGACGTTCCCCTTCCTCCGTTTGCTCTTCCTGCCCGAGCCCACCTGCCAGGGCTGCCCGGGGTCCCCGGGCTGCCAGGAACAAAATCTCGTCTGCCTCCTGTACCAGCAGAAGCTCTGCCCAAGGGCGAAGCTAGCATGCCAGATGCTGCACCCATCCCTCCTCCTACTGCCACACCACCATCCCTCCCGGCGGCTGCTGCTGCCCAACTTGCCCTCTGAGCAGTAGCAGTGGCAGCAAATACACCGCTCACGACAGACAAAGCACCAGCAGCACCGCTTGGGCTGGGAGGAGCAGCAGCAGCAGCACCACCACCACCACCACCACCACCACCAGGATCCGCACTCGTCACCGATGCCGACGACGGGAAGGGCAACCTCTGCGAAGGCTGCTTCGGGGATTGTGGGACTGGAGGGAAAGACGAGGGGAGAGAATGTGGATGCAAGTCCGAAGAAGATGTGCGATTGTGAGACGACCTTCTCCCTGACTTCCCACCTTGCACACGTCCAGCTCTTTCCCCCGACTCCACGCCATTGCCGATTTGACCAGTCGGAAGGCCCTGCTTCCCAAGACTAGCCAAGTAAGCTCGCTGCTGCTGCTGCTGCTGCTGCTGCTGCTGCTGATGATGATGCTGATGCTGCAGCAGCATGTAGTGCTGCTGTTGGTGCGTAGCAAGCAAAGGCACAGGTCCTGCCGTACCCCAACTATGCGGGGAAAAGTGATAGACAGGGGCAGTAGAGGGAAGTGAACCTGGACCCTGGCCTTGCTGCTCCCTGCTGCCTGCTCCGACAGCATGGCTCCCGTTGGATGCCTGCTGCCATGCAACTGCACTCAAGTTGCTGCCACCGCTGACGTCTCCTGTCACAGCAGTCGCAGCAGACATCAGAACAGCTCCTCCGAAGGGGTGCGCTCCGAGGCTTCGAGGCCCATGGTTGAGCTCCTCATGTGCTCGACTCAGGCGTTCGTACTGCTGCTGTTGCTGATGCTGCTGCTGCTGCTGCTGCTGCCGCTGCTGTTGCTGCTGCCCATGCGGATAATGATGGTGATGGTCGTGAGGCAGAAAACCATAGGCAGGGTGGTGGCCGCCACCACTCCTGCGCTCCTCCAGACTGCCAAACGGGCCTCCGGCATGCAAGGCCCCGTTCACTAGCTGCAACTGCCACGGCATGCCAGCCGGGGCGTGGGCGTGGGAGGCGGGGGGGGAAACCGAGGTGCGGAACGGAGCCCAATCCGAAGCTCCCCTGGCCATCCGCAAAGACAAACGCACCCGTGTCGGGAAAGCTCGTGGACAGACCGCTCGTGGGGACTGAGGACGGATGGCCCAGGTGGCCGGGCATGCGAAGGGTAGCTGCTGCGGCAGCAGACATGGCTGCAGCAGCAGCAGCAGCAGCAGCTTGTGCTCCACTGGAACTGCTGTCGGCCGTCACCCTATGTAGATCAGCTGATTGTGGTGTCTGCGAGAGGAGCGAAACACAGAGAAGGAAAGACGGGCGCAAGAGTAGAAAGCGTTGGCAACCTGCACAGCTTCGAGTTTGTGCTTGGCATCATGCTTGTTTCTGATCACGAACTGGGCTGCCAACTGAGACAGAGTCTGGACTGTGTGCTGCGCCACACACCGTCGACCGTGTGTCCGCAGCAAACACTGGACTGTATGCTTTGTCCCAGAAAGGGACGACTCTGCGGGACTACCTCACCCGTGACCCGTCGGTGGCGGGTCGACCTGCCTTAGACCCGCTCACAAACGGAGTCGACAGCAAACCTGCGACGTGTGTTGGTGGTGGGTGGGGTTGCAGGCCTGCAGAAGAAGGAGAGAGGCAGGGGAGCCACCCTCATACCTCATGCCTTGCGCGCGTGAGCAAGGGAACGGTGTGAGCGGGAAACAAAGGTAGATCGTGGAGGCAGGGAGACCCGGAGGAAGGGGTGAGCAAAGCTGGGCCAACGTCTCAGTCTCATGAAACCGGCAACTCCGGAGACAACAGCCTGGCCTGCAGCTGCCAGCCGACCACAACGAATCCTTGTTGGGATCCTCACACCATTCCCTTGGTCTAGAAACTAGGAAATCAATCAGAAAGAAACGAAAAGGGAGGGGGGAGGGGGAAAGAGGGAGAGAGAAGAGAAACAAGAACTAGAACGAGCACAAAAGAAAAGAAAAGAAGCAAACAGAAACAGCCCCACCTGTGACAGCTGCTGCAGTGGCGCATTGGGCCACGACGTGGAGAGGAGGTGGTGGTGGTGCAGGTTGGCTGGCAGCGACGACGGCAGGGCAGACGCCATCGGCTCGAACTGGCTCAACGCCTGCGGCAGCCAATCACATGTGGAGCCAATCACAAGTGAGGGTGTTGCAGCAGAACATTGTAGATTTTGACATTTTGCAACCAACTTGATGTCTTGCATTGCGACATCACACGCCAAGACGGTATGGAGAGGGAGTGGAGGAGGTGGTCGTGGTGGTGGCAGCGGAGGCGGGGGCAACGGCGATGGCGGTAGCAGCGGTGGCAGCGGCAGCGGGGGCAGCGGCAGCGACGGAGGCGGTTGCAGCTGCAGTGGGGGTGGCGGCAGCGGTGGTGGGGGCAGCGACAGCGGCAGCGGCGGCGGTGGTGGTGGTGGTGGTGATGGTGGCGGCCGTGCTGGTGGTGGTGGTGGTGGTGCAGATTGGCTGGCATCGATGACGGCGGCTGCAGCATCGACCCCAAGAACTCAATGTGACTCGACACCTGCGGTCGCCTATTACAACAAGACGCGGGATTCGCGGCAAAGCTCTAGTTTCACGACAGGTTGCATCTCAAAGCAATGAAATTGTTATACGTTGATCCCAAAGATCTGACGAAAACTTCATAACCTGCATCGACCAGCCGCGACACGAGATAGGAATTTCTGGGTAGATATTGAAACCAGTCTTCTCTTCTCTTCTCTTCTCGAACGCAAAGCATATGAGAAACAACAGCCATGCCCCAGCCATTTGGCCTGACAGACCACGACAAGGCACAACGATTCAGAGCAAGTCTTGAGATGCATCGCAAGAATTTTGGACAACCATGGCTGTACCGCTGTGAGGGCCAGTGGGGTGCTGCACCAGACACTTCATCTGTGGAGTGACAATCATCAGCCATGATTCATCTGTGGATTGGCAATCATGAGCCATGATTCATCTGTGGATTGGCAATCATGAGCCATGATTCATCTGTGGATTGGCAATCATGAGCCATGATTCATCTGTGGATTGGCAATCATGAGCCATGATTCATGCGAGCAAGCAGCAGTGAGTACAAGAGCTGGCAGGAGGAGGGGGGGGAGGGGGCGGTGCAGACTTTTCAAGGCTCGACCTTTTTTCGACACAGACAGGGATGGGGCAATACCAGAGCAGCAGTGGGCGATGGTGGCACGAAGGGGTGAGTGAACGGCAGCCCTGTGACGAAGGGGTGGTGGAGAGCCTGCAGCAGATGCAGCACAGCCGCACGTGTGCACCGACAGTTAGCACCGTTCATACGCACCGCTCGCTTGCACGGTTTGTTTGCGCGGTTTGATTGCACAGTTTCGTTTGCAAGGTTTGCTTGCACCATTCATGTCCACTGTCATTTGAATCGTCGTTTGCACCGATGTTTGCACCGTCGTTTGAACCATGGCGTTGCATTTCTATCTAGCGAGAGGACAGGCGGGAATGGATGGAAGCGGAGAATCGAAATCTCTCAAACACTTCTGCCAAGTGCTCAAGACATGCTAATCCTCCACTGTCTTTCTGAGGAGCGGAGTTCCGCGCACCGACGGCAGCGCAATGTCCAGAGACGGTGGAGAGTACAACAGCTCAGACCCAGAAGCAACCATAGTAGGAGAGCGCAGCACGTCCCCAACATAGAAGCAACCATAGCAGGAAAGCGCAGCACATCCCCGGCCCAGAAGCGAGCATAGTAGGAGGGGGTACGACGTGCGGCAATGCAGAGGGGGGAGGGGGTAAGCAACAGGAAGCAGCAACGAGGGGATCCGCAATGTCCATCTGGTCTTCTCTGGCACATGGGAGATGGACATAGCAACGAAACGAAATAGGTAGCAACCAATGCAGAAGAGAACCTTTCCTGATTATGGGGGGGGGGGGGGGGGGGGGAAAAA
>SZWC01001573.1:129461-159070 GCA_023375785.1 Penium margaritaceum | reverse complement strand
CGGAACACCCAGGGGCATGAGCAGCACGCAGAGCGTGGATGCGAGCAAGGTCGCGGAAGGCGAGATGCTCGAAGAAGAGAGCGTCACGAGACTCCACGATGCGGCGGCGCTCAGGGTCCCAGAACTGCCAGGCTTTTGACAGCGGGGCGACGCCAACGAAGGCACAGAGGTGGCCCCTCGGAGAGAGCTTGCTCCCCTGCTGCTCCGGCGTGAACCAGACGCAGGCAAGGGAGCCCCAGACACGGGCCAGGCGCAGGTCCGCGCGACGCCCATACCACAATTCGTAGGGCGTGCGGTGACCTGGGAGGGGACCGTGGGGAATGTGGTTCCAGACCCAGGTCATGTATGCCATGCCCTCAAAGGCAAAGGCCTCTGGCATGGCGCTGTCGGCGCGCATGGCGCGGACCGCATCCTCCATGGTGCGGTTCCAGCGCTCAGAGACACCGTTCTGCTGGGGGGTGGCGGGAGCAGAGAGGTTGTGGAAGACACCGAGCTCGGTGAAGGAGCGTGCCATGTCACCGAGGTGGTCGCCGCCACGGTCCGAGCGAAAAGTCTGAAGGCGGTGGGAAGAGTGGCGTTCGGCCATGACCAGCCAAATGCGGACCGCAATGGCTGCATCGCTCTTCTGACGCAAGCTGTAGACCCAGCGCATGCGCGTGAAGTCATCAGTCAACGTCAGGACGTAGCGACCGCGGTCTTCATGAAACTCGACAGGGAGCGGACCCATGAGGTCGGAGTGGACAAGCTCCAGGGGCCGACGAGCCCTGGAGACAGACGCATGATAAGTAGACCGGTGCATTTTCCCCTCAGCACAGGCCAGACAGTCGGTCGTGGGCGGCGCCTCGAAGGATGCTGCATCAAGGCCGAGTGCAGGCTGAGTGCGGATCAGCCTATTGACAACCCCCAAGTGCACATGACAAAGACGTCGATGCAGGAGGCGGTGGTGCTCGGGGGACAGAGCACCAGTGACGAAAACACGGGCAGTGGAAGAGGAAGGCAAAGGGGGTGGACTCGCAGAACACCCATCAATGTGGTACAAATCATCGATGACTGTCCCACTGTGGACGGTCTCCTTGGTGTCGCGCACAAAGATGCGAGCATCGGTAGCCGTGTGTGTGACACCGAGGCCCATCTTGGTGCAAGCACGGACAGACAGCAGGCTGAGTTCCAGATCAGGGACAAAGAGGACGTCGGAGATGTATATGGGACCTGCTGGCCCGGTGAACTGCACAACCCCAACACCCTGGATAGGGACCTCATGGCCGGCTGCAGTGCGAACAGAGCAAACAGTACCAACGGGATGCAAGACGACAAAGGCGTAACGACGACACGTCATGTGATGGGTGGCACCAGAGTCCACCACCCACGTGGCATCTGTGACCCGTGTACAAGGGGCAACGTGGCACTCGGCGACGAAACAAGGCGCGGTAGTAGGTCGCTCGGCAGGCGACGCGTCAAGACGAGCAATGGAGCGTGCATGAGACGCATGCAACCAAGACACATCATCGGGTCCGTCACGCGCACACGGCTGGGCATGGGGACCACCACAGGCATCATCACGCAAGGACACAGGCAGTTCACAGGTAGTAGGACCCCTCGACTCAGTCAACTCACTCGCACCTCCCTGAGATGAGCGCAGGGCAAGAAGCTGGTGCAGCTCGGCGATCGTCCTGTCGCGGTCGGCGAGCGCCTGGTCGCGAGGATCCGCGGAGGAGGCTGCTGTGGCGGCGGACTCCTCTGGGACGGCTGCGGTAGTGGCGGCCGAGCGGGCGGTCGCACCGGACGTCTGGCGCATGCGCGCCTCGTGAGCCTGCTGCAGCCCACGGGTGACCTTGGCCCAATCCAGGGGGCGTCCTGTCAGGCGAGTGCAGTCAGGATAGCGATGGTCACCACCGCAGTTGAAGCACACGAGCTGGCGTCTCGTCGTGCTGCCTGAGCCGCTGCTGCTGCCGCTGCTGCTGCTGCTGCTGCCACCGCTGCTGCTGCTGCTCTCGCCGCTGCTGCTGCGGCTGACACTGCCAGTGCTATTGCCGCTGCTGGTCCAGCGGCTGGAACTACCACCCGACGCTCTGCGGCCCTTCTTCCCCTGAGCGAGAGCCGCCGTTGCTGTAGACGACGGGGAGGGAGATGTGACGGCAACTGTAGCTGAAGCGGTGCTACGACGAGCGCGGTTCGCGGCATCCATGCCTGCGACATCCAGAAAATGGAGAGTAGCCTAGCGCAGTAGGGTCCCGTCGCTTGCCATGTCGCGAAGTAACGTCTGGTCGAAGTTGCTGAAGATGCACGCGTAGTCGGGGTGGATGTCATAGAGGATAGTCTAGAGGGCGGAGTATTGCGCAGGGGCGTCGTCCCCAAGCTCCTCGTACAGCTGGGTTGCCCGGCGCCAGTAGTCGGCTGCAGACTCCTGAGCAGTCTGGCAGAGGGAGTTGAAGTCGGCGAGGCGCTGGGACGTCAAACCCAAGGTGGCGCCCTCAAACAGGGTGATGGCCAGTGCCCACGCCGCGCAAGGGTCAACTCCTGAGCCGGTCAGCGGATCGCCAAGGAACCGACTGAAGTCCTTGGTGAAGTCCGGGGCGGCCTTCATCAGGCCGGAAGCTACGCGGACTGCCATCTGTGTCTGGGGGGGATCAGATGCCTGGTATGGAGTGAGGTAGTAGGGAAGGACTCCCTCGCTCATGGCCCACATACGGAAGCGCGGTTCCCAGGACTTGAAGTCGTTCCCAGTCCGGAAGACGGGCGGGTCTGACTCAAACCACTTGGGTGGCTTGACCGTCGGCAGGGCAACGGCCGAAGCCACTGTGGGGCTAGGCATCGAGGAGGCAATCCCCTTACCCAGGCGGGCCCGCAGAGCCAGCTCCTCAAAGCTCAGTGGGCGGCGAGATGAGCTTGGGTTAGCGTTGGTACTGGAGCTGGTGCCCTGGAGGGCAGCATTGGCCTCACGTGCTCTGCGACGCGCCTCCAAGCGGATGAGGCGTGCTCGCAGCACCTCTTCCTCGCCCTCCTCGCCGAAGTCGGAGAGGTTCTCTGTGACTTCATCAGCATTACCGCTGTGGGCGAGGTGGTCCTCGCTCGGGTCAGTCGACGGATGCTGCTGCTGCCGCTGGGGCAGTAAGCTCCTGACCAGATCCTGCAATTCGGCAACCTGCCTCTTCAAGGTATCGCGGCTCTCCGCCTGTAGGTCCGCTAGCGCGCGCACTTGGCGCGCCAATGTCGTCGGGCTCGGCGGCCGCTGCTGCTGCTGCTGCTGCAGCGGTGGCTGCTGGTGTTGTGGCGGCGACTGCTGCTATCGCTGCTACTGCTGCTGCTGCAGTGGCTGCTGCTGCTGTAGTGGCGGCTGCTGCTGCTGCTGCTGCGGCTGCTGCTGCTGCCGCTGTGGTGATGATGGCGGTGGTCGACGTTGACTGCTGACGGCGCTGGCCTCGGCAGCTGCGTCGGCAGCCATACTGGAGGAGGTTTGCTTCGGCATGGCGACCGGTTTCCTCCCCTGTTTTTCACCTCCGCGGAAGTCCTCCGCGGAGCGTCTCCATGGAACCTCCACTCCGCAGAGCTTCCTCCCCGCGGAACTCCTCCGCGGAACGTCTCCGCGGATACCTTCCGCGGTGAACCTCACCGCGGAAGCTCACCGCGGATTACCGCGGATTACCGCGGATTACCGCGGATTACCGCGGAGTACCGTGGTTTATTGCGATTTTACCGCCGACCACCGCGGTCAGATCAACCGCCGCGGGGGTTCCGCGGTCAGGCGCGGAACGCCGATCGTGCCGATGTGGAACGCGGCGGGATGCCGCGATATGCTAGGGTTTCGCGGTCAGCACGTTCCGCACCCGCCGCGAAGCGATCGCGTTCCGAAAGCGGAGGGTGTGCCGCGGACGTGCGACCGCGGAGCTGCGGTGAGGTGTTTTGGAACGGCAGCGGAGGTGTCGTGGCAGAGATGCGCGGATCCGCGGAACACCGCGGATCTGTAGTGGCGACGTCACTGCGAGGTGCCGAAGTCGGAACACCGAGTGCCTCCGCGGCACTGGACGCGTGTTCCGACGCGGTCGCACGGCTACCGCGCCTGCCGTGGAGGCCTTGTCACCGCGGAACGACTGCGGAATAACCGCGGAACGACCGCAGTTATGAAGAAAACGGTCGAAGTGGTGGTGGGCCCTCCCAGGACCTCCCGCCGAGATCGTGGGCACTGCTTCTGCTACTACTCAAGGCAACGGCTGCGGTTGCTCACAACTTCTGCGGCTGCTGCGTCTCTGCTGCGCAGCTATGCGAGCACTGGCTCACTGCTTTGATACCATGAGAGACTGCTCCTAGCCGTGCTGTCGCTAGCGTGGCAACGCAAGCCAGCTAGCTAACTCACTAGCATACACAGGTGGAGGTGAGAACAGCGAGGGGTTGGCTAGGGACACAAACACAAGTGTCAGAAGTTGCAAATGTTTGAAATGTGCAGAGAGAGATGACAACTGAGGTCTGGCCAACCTAAATAGTGCCACGGACCTAGTGGATGCACACACACACACACACACACACACGGCGCACAACGGCACTTTTTTTCTAGCAGGACAAAACAGTGGCAAAGACACAGTTTTGGTCACAATTCCCTGCAGACACGTCAGAACGACGAGCCGTTTGAACCAGAACGGCCACGTCGACGAGATCTACATCCTGATAGGCTGCACGCCTACGTGCTGTGACACAGCACGAGTCTACAAAATACGGAAGTCTTCTGGGCGCCCGTCGCCGCCGGCTGCCAGCCTGCTGCCACCGTCGCCAGTCTCAGGGATCTGCACGTGAATGGACATGAGCCGAGGGGTCACCGTAAGCTGTGTACGACACACACAACAACAAAGTACGTAGTCTTGTTTTTCATAACATAGGGAAAATTCAAAATTCATCCAAATTTTTCAAAGATCATTTTTGGTGAAGTTCACAATAGACGTATGTGACTGGCATGTTCACAATACAAGAAAACATTAATCTCATTTAAATGAAATCATCACCAGATAGAACCATATTCATAAAAAACGAGAAGAAATGCCTTTTGAGGTTCTTCTTCAATATGTTGGTGAATTGTTATGCATAACATTGTATCTTCAAGCACATTCGTTCAATTTTTGGTTGTGTTTTTTTAGCTTTTGCATCCACACAAGCTGGAATAAACCCAGCATAGCTTGAAGTAGTTAAGGAAGAGTTCTCCCAAACCATACACAATGTTTAAGAGCACACATGGGCGAACAAAAAAGATTAGTTTGAACGAATGCGGGTGACAGTTTGGAAGTCCATTTACAACCAGTTTTGGCTTCCATGGACGAGGTAAAGTCTCATGGCAAACCTTTCATTATGTGGTCCAGATTGCGGGCAATTTTATAGCCTCTTAAGAGAAACTAATATGAATACGTTTCCTCCGTTACTATGTAACCCTATGCACGCTTTGCGTGCAACACCTGCCTCCTGTTTTTTTGGGACTCGCAAACCCCTATTCGCGGATCTAGGCTTTTCTAAGTTTGCGCAGGCGGAGCCCGCGTAAACATAAAACCTTAAATCCGTGATTGGGTATTTGCAAGTCCAAAAACAAATGCTAGTCGCTCGTTCACGATCAAGCGAAAACGCCTTTTCCAAAAACAAATCCGAGAAGCAACATCATTTTAGTACATGCAAACCACTTTCAAACCCTACCTTAAAATACACTCAGGGCTTTTTGGATTTATTTTTGCTCGGGCTCCTACTAGGCTTCGCGGTAGCATGGCAAAACAAGATCCCTTTCAGCGCATGGGGTGTTTTGGAACCCCCAATCAAAACCCTCGCAAAACCTTTGTGAGAAAAGTCACAAACCCCTCTACTTGAGGGGTTTGTGATCTTTCTTTCATGTCTGAAGACGTCAGCATGCTGTCGTTGGATGGCATGCGAGGTCGATAAGCGTGTTCGTTTGAATGTATCGTATTTCTTTGGGACGGAGTAGTAATATACCCATCATTTTGCCAGATAAAGCTGTGGTGTCCATAGTCGAAAACGAACCGACGGAGGTGTCAATAGTCGGAAACAAACTGAAGGCGGTGTCCATAGTTGAAGAACAAAAGAAAGTGGTGCCCATAGTAAAAAACCCACATGACAGCTGTGTCCCCGATTATTGCTCGTTATGGGCACGCTTGACACATATTTCATAGTTCTAACATATTTTAGGTTGATTTAAATGTCGGGTATGACACGACTTTGTACTGTGTCGTCGACGGGCGTACGCGTAATGTGAAAAGCAATCGACTTGGTTTGATAGGGCTCCGACGCCGTGTTCAGTGGGTTTTACATATGACATCGCAAGGATTCCGGTCGTACGTACGAGCTGTCCACCGTATGCCTGATTGCCTCATCTTATTCTGTTGACCGACGGTTTGTCGAAGTTTACTGGATCACAAATACGTTCTTGTGGAACGCGTCCTAGTCTTTGCGCGGATTCCTTTCGAATTTTGACAGCCAGTCGCATTGCATGTACTGCAGGTTTCCCACGTCGCAATGTACCTCCCATCATGGAGGTGTAGCATGCGCTTCCCTCGGCTGTTGTCAAACCTAAGCTTGGAAATTGTTTTCTCCGGTTGCAGGGTTGCCCGTCGTGGGGGGTTCTCGGATTGTTGGCCATTGCGGTGCAGCTCCTCGTCCATGATGTTGCACGCACGAAGGCCTCATGCAACACGCATGGGAGACGAATGGGGGCACGTAAGTTATTTAGAGCCATGCTTTCTGAACGAGATGCCCATGTTGTCTCCCGATGGCGGGGAACACGCACCACAGACGCGGTGGAGCTTTCACATCTTCGTGGTTCTCATCCGACAAATGCGAAGACGACGAGACAGACGAGCCTTGATTGACGCAACACACGAGCCTTGCATCGTCGTCCTCACGAGGACGACGATGCAGCCCGCATAGCAGCGGACGGTGCCCCACGCCGTGAAACTGAGGGTCCACTACGGATGTCGCATGTAGGTGGTCGTGTGCACTCGACCAAGGGCCTGCCCGTCGGGTCCGATGATGAGGCACGGGCTGCCGACGCCATGGCGAAGGCTGCATCACCCAACATCGCCAAGCGGACACCCGACACTGCAACCAGAAAGAAGCGGAAGGCCGAGGTGGACTTCCTGGGCGGCTCATCCTTTGAGACTATGGCAGCATGCAAGGCTGGCGTGGAAGAGTATGCGCTGCTCAACCGCATGTCGCTGAGGTGGCTGAAGAGCGACCCCACACGTTTTGTGGCGCGGTGCAAACAATACGTCAACAAGAAGAGCCCGTGGATCGTTCGTGCGGCGTACAGCAAAATGTC
Source organism: Penium margaritaceum (assembly GCA_023375785.1). NCBI lineage: Eukaryota > Viridiplantae > Streptophyta > Zygnematophyceae > Desmidiales > Peniaceae > Penium > Penium margaritaceum. The sequence continues at coordinate 151,770 of SZWC01001573.1, read as the reverse complement.
CGGTGCCTTCAACATCACGTCCTTCTCCGATGACCACCTCTGTGACCCAGCAGTCTCCCGAGGTAACCCAGTACGCTCCACGTGGTGGGTGGTCAGGCACATAGAAAGCACCCTCGCGAAGGACCCGTCGGCATCAGCAAAGGTACTGCAGGCTGTCGTAACGAAGGTCGGCAACACCAAGGTTCCCAACACCACCTTGTACAGTGCCAAGAAGGTCCCCCTGGAGAAGATGTACACCAAGAAGTCCGATTCGTGGAACACGGTCCCGGGATATGTGGATGAGGTATGTGACACTTTTTTCGTATTCATTCATTTGTTTTTTTTCAACCGCTTCAATCATGTTTTGTACTTTCGGTCTAATCGTGACCTCTGTGATGTTGCATGCAGCTGTTAAAGGTCGACCCGCTGGCCATCGCAAAGGATGAGAAGGACCGGACGACTGGCACGTTCGATCGGGTTTTCGTCGTACCCGGAGCCTGCCGCAGAGGTTTTGAGTACACTCGGCGAGTGATCGTCATGGATGGTACCCACCTGAAGAATGGACACAAGAAGGTACTGTTGATCATGCAGTTCTTTGATGCAAACGACAACGCCATGCCCGCGGCCTACGCTCTCGTGTCCGGAGAGGACGAGCGCAACTGGACATGGTTCTGCGAGCTTGTGGCAGCGACCTATCCGTCTGTCGCACAGGTTAGAACCACGGTCATCTCAGACCGTGAGAAAGGATTGGCAAACGCAGTGAAGGCCAAACTACCGGATGCGACCCACACCTACTACACCTGGCACCTTATGCGGAACGTGCACTCTCGTTGCCAGGGCCGATCGGGCTCTTTTTTGTGGAACCTTGCCCACGTGACAACGCAGGCGGATTGGGATGCCTGCCTGGCCGAGATGCGACGTGCAGCTCCAAGGGCTGTGGAGTACTTGCTGGGGGGTAATGACGAGCCCGGCATCTCCAAGGAGCACTAGAGCCGGCTTCAGTACCCTGTGCCTCACGGAGGGCACACCACGAGTAACGCCATGGAGTCCCTTAATGGCAAGCTCATGGAGATGAGTAAGATGTACCCGTACTTCTGTTTCGTGAACCTTCATGTGTTTGTGCAGCGGCTGTGGCACATCCGCCGCAAGATGGCACACGACGCTGAAGACAGCATCACGCCCACACTGTACCTGAAAGTCAAGAACAACTGCGACCGCAGCCGTGAGTACAGTTTGGACTTGGACGGGGACGAGACTGGACCTTGGACGAGCGGCACTACAGTGTGCCCAAACGCCACCCCTAGGGATGTCAACATCAGGACCAAGGAGTGCTCGTGTGGCCGTTGGCGTGAGTATGGGGTGCCTTGCCCGCACGCGTGCAGTCTTCTGCTGGAGAATGCACTTAATCCCATGGCCTACGTGGACTTCGGGTACCTCACCCTGAGCTACAAAAGGACCTACAATGCTCCATTCCCATTGCCAAAGGTGAGACTTGTGAAGCCGGCGGACCCAAAGTGGAAGCAGTCTAGTCCACATCGCGGGCGTGGGCTTCCTGCCACGTTGAGGCTTGAACGGTACGCCAAGGTGAAGAAGAGGCGCATATGTGCGCGCTATGGGAAGCAGGGCCATGTGCGACGGCATGTCCAAACATTGAGGCCCCGACACCAGAGCAGATGGCCAACGCACGCGTCGCAGAGCTAGAAGCAGAGTGGCGCATGAGAGCGTCCTATATGTCAAACGTGGACGCCATGGGGTACTCCGGGAAAGAGGCAGCGGATGCCCCCCCTACTGAAGAGGAGGCAGATTCGGACGAGGAGGCAGAGGAGGAGGAGGACGAGGACAAGGACAAGGACGAGGAGGAGGGAGAGGAGGAGTGGGAGGAGGAGGGGGAGGAGGAGGGGCAGGAGGAGGGGGGATGATGGGCAGGAGGGGGAGGAAATGGAGGACGAGGAGGGGGGGTAGGAGGGGGCCGAGGAGGAGGACGATGAGGGGGAGGAGGGGGGCCAGGAGGTGGTTGACCCCGTTTCACTCTCCAGTGACGATGAACGAGTCGACCACGACGATGCAGAGGACCGTGAAGAGCTATGGATGGCCTTCCATGCCGAGGTGGACAGCATCAACCGTTCATTCGANGAGGGGCAGGAGGAGGGGGGATGATGGGCAGGAGGGGGAGGAAATGGAGGACGAGGAGGGGGGGTAGGAGGGGGCCGAGGAGGAGGACGATGAGGGGGAGGAGGGGGGCCAGGAGGTGGTTGACCCCGTTTCACTCTCCAGTGACGATGAACGAGTCGACCACGACGATGCAGAGGACCGTGAAGAGCTATGGATGGCCTTCCATGCCGAGGTGGACAGCATCAACCGTTCATTCGACATGTGGTAAGTTTATTCCAATATTTTTCTGCACAGTGTGTTCCATTGCAATGTCTTCCTGCATTGTCAACCATGGTCCTATGTCATGTTCCTCCAACTTACTCCATTCCGTGTGTGTGATTTGCAGAGCCTACAGAACACCACTCCAGACGAGGGAGGTGCAGGCCACATCACAAGTGGCCCCGGATTGCACTCTTGCACTGGACTAGTTTTTAGAAAAGGGGTAGTTGAGATTGTACATTTCTTTCACTCAAGATATGTTGGAGTTGCACTGCTTAGAGGCTGTGACTTTGTGTTCTCAATAATTTCCAGTGAATCCAGTTTCCAATTCAGTAAAAATCCATGAGAAGCTGAAACCAAGCATGTGTATATATACATTTGACTTCCGATCATTTCATTCCCTTTGAATGAACTATGTCTTCAGTTTGAGCACTTGTACAAGGTGCCCCAAACATGTCTACACGTGACCAAATTGACTGTGCAGTGATGTTCCTCATGGGAGTTGGTGCAACATTGGTGTGTCAGACACTGTATTCCTAATTGTGGCAGCCAAGAAGTACCAGATATATAGGCTTGTGTCATTGTATAGTGACATACAACGACGCATGTCCAATGGATGCCTATGCAAGTGAAGCAGATTCAGGGGACAGGCACGGGGAAGAAGTGTTCTACGGAGGTGGTGACGAAGAAGACAACGAATTTGACTTGCATGATGCCGATGAGGATATTTTCTTTGATGCAATAACCCGTCAGGGATGGCAAGGATGTGGATGTGACGTGTGTCAGTGGCTCTGGTTGTGCAGTGTCCTGGATCCAAAGTGGTTGGATCCAGAGTGGTTTGGGTTGTAGTGGATGTTCCTGTTTGTATGGAGACAGTTGTGCCCATACTTGTCCCTGAAATAATACTCCAATGCCCAAAGTCGTTTCTGGAATAATACTCGGGTGCCCATACATATCAGTGAAATAATACAACAATGCCCATCGTGGGCCATCATCAATACTTCCATGCCCATACTCGTAACATCATTATTACTATGATGCCCATTCTTGTTAGTTAATGAATACTGGTCTGTCCATAGTTGACAACGAAATAATGCTCGAATGCCCATACTTGTCAGAGACAGAACATTCAGATGCCCACATGTGTCACTCAAATCATACTCGTATGGCCATGAATGTCGATGAAATAATACTCGAATGCCCATACTTGTCAGAGACATAACACTCGAATGCCCACAATTGTCAAAGAAATAGTACACACATGACCATCATTGTCGATAAAATAATACTTGCATGCCTATACTTGTCCCTGACATAATACTCGCATGCCCTCTACGGATTCGGTGGCTCGGTCCAAAGCCATGGCTCCCATGGCTCGGGACAGTTGGGCGGCCTAGTACTCGGCATGGGTACTCCCAGGTTCCATGCCATCCGTTCAGGAGTGACAGGAGCATCGGCCCATGATGGTTCTTCATGTCCCAACTCTCGGTTGCGTGCTACATAGCGGTCCCACTTCTCCTTCAAAGCGAACCATGCCCGATGAGCCGCCACAGGGTCCGCTACGGGAGTACCCCATCCTGGATGTGCCGGGCCATTTGGACGGACGTCGTTGTCCATGTCGAATGAACGTGAAAGAGCGAAAAAAGTCCCAAACTTGGATAGGGCCAAATAGATTGCATACAAATAAAACACAAAGTGTGACTCTCATCCGCCCAGCACCGGCAAGAAAAAACGAAAGGCCCAGTCTGTTTCCATGCTCGATCGCGATATACGTCGCCGACCGAGCACAAAAATATGGCGCATGGCCATTCGGACAATAGACGGTCAGCGACAAAAGTCGCTGCTTGATTGCCTAGCCAACCGTTGATGATAAAAATCTGGATCGACGGCTGGCGGGGTCGACGTTCACCGAATTTTGTCGTCGATCGTCGATCGGCCGGAGACCCTCGATCACAACAGGAACTTCGGAACTCCGGTCACGAGCTTAGAAAAACAAGAACAAATCCTACGATTGATGCCACAAACCCTTATGTAAACGCAATAAACATGAAACAAACCCATCCCTTAGTAAACCTTGGTGGTTATGAGTTTTGTTTTCGCGCGGGCACCTACTGGGCCCCGCGGTAGCGGGGCCCGGCGGGTTCCCATTCAACGCGTGGTGAGTCTTGAACTCCCCATAAAACTCACACAAACCTCCTCAAAAAGTATCACAACTCCAAGCTTAATCGGTTTGTGATACTTGGTTGATGAGGTCCACGTCATGAGTCGACGACGCATGACATGGTACCTCGACATGGCATTTTTTTCCCTTTTTGTTGTTACTGGCGTGGCGGTCGCGGAGTCAAATGGATAGTTAAGGCATTTTTGCTGGAGGATTGGGGGATGAGTTATTTAGTTCCGAAAGATGGGTATATGTGACTTGCGTCCATTTGGATATGGCGTGGTTACTGTGCGAAATGTGGATATGGCGATAGTAATCAAGAATTCTGTGCATGGATGGCCACTCCCCCGTTTTTGACCGCAGATGTGGAAGAAGTCACCTATCAGGAATAAGATCTGGAAAAGTGCAAACTTCCCCGCTTTTGCGTTATGACCCGGACCTACACGAGTCCCTAAACTCTTCGAGTGGTTATTTTGATCCTCACATTCATGGCCTACCATGCGTCAGCCTCATGATTTCTACACCGTTCGGGCGATGGCATTTAAGCCAACTGCCCCGACCTTCGGCATTCTGCTTCCAAAGGTTCTAACACATTTTAACACTTTTAAGAAGGTTCGACCGAACTGTCGCGAACTCTATCGATGTTTTGATGTTGTTCAGTCACCTTCTTAATGGCGCTAGACTTTTGTATATCCACACCTAGATATTTGCAAAACTTGTCGAATGCACCCTAGAGTTTCTCAAAGCAACCACTCACAACGCAGCGGCCCGCTGCTTCCACTTTGTTCACATCCAAGGTGGTCTGTCCACCACTCATGATGTGGTCCAAAACCTTGATCGAACGGCAACCAAAGTCACACTTCAAGAGTTTTCTACAAAATTCTCTCTTTGTAAATTCTTAAGAAACATTCGGCGATATCCAATGTGTTCCTCCGGGGTGCAGTTGCACACCAAGATGTTGTCGAGGTAGACCCAAAGATTGTTGTTCATTAAAGCCATAAATATTGTAAGGGTATGTGTGAGTCCAAATGACATAATCCTCAACTCAAAGTGCCCGTATCTGTACGGAACACCGTCTTCTTGATGTCCTCATCAATTATGCAGATATGATGATAGTCGCTGCCCGTAGATTTTGCGATGTTCGTTTAGTTTCGACGCCGACCAACATTCGGGATGTACGCGTGTTTTTGGCATTCTATAGCTACTACTGTCGATTTGTAAAATACTACGCTCGAGTGTAGGCAGCGCCTCTCTCCGATCTCACTCATAAAACTACCAAGTGGAGCTGGGGAGACAGTGAACACGATTGGTTAGCTCTTTGAGAAACACTCTGACCGCGACGCGTACCTTAGGATTGGTTGATCTAACGGTGGACTACATCATGGCCACTAATGCGTGCGATCGAGCAATCGGAGTCGTTTCTCCTCCCGAATAGCAGAGGAGAACAACTGGTTAGACACATGTCACAGAAACAACGCGGGCAGGAACTCAACTACCCGGGGTACGGAATATAAATGTGTGCGAAAAGCACGCATCCAAGGCATGTCGGTGTTATCCAAAATGTTGATGATGCATTGTACGCATTGACCACCACGCACTAAAAAATCTCAAGATTCAGTGAAATAAGAGCCATTGATAAACTCGAGGAATGGAGTTCCTTGAGTCAAACTTCGACTATGACATCAAGGACTTAACTGGAAAAAAATCCAGTGAATACTCTATGTCGGGAACCAAATTTGATAGTCGAGATTGACAAGTTTCTCATCAAACGAGACCCGTACCATACAAGGCTGCTTGCGAAGGGCTAGAAGGATTTTGAAGGGTATGAAAAGACCAAGTTTTGGTTCGACAGTTTAGAGTGGCGACGATGGTCCACTCGCCAAGTCATTGTATCTCCAAACAAGGAGCTGCAGCGAATGTTATTGAATGAATGCCATGACACCGGTCAATGTGGACACTTTGGAGAGGATAAGACGCTCAAGAACCTTGCAACATATTTCTTGTGGGACCGGGTGGAGAGCGACATGGCAGCATTTTGCAAATAGTGCGATACCTGTCAGTGGAAAAAACATCATCGCACGAGGCCACAAGGAGCTCTAACCGCTCCCTGTCCCCGTAGAGCCATGCGTCAACGTCAGCATGGACTTTGTGACACGGTTGCCTGTCACTTCAGAAGGATATCATGCCATCTACGTGGTGGTGGACACTGTCAGGATATGAATGTCGCATTATTCTTCGACGGCGACCACCGTCACAGCAGAAGGAATAGTTCAAAGAACCACAACATGACTGCAAGTCGTGTTGTGGTTCTTTGAATATTGCGGCTGCAAGTCGTGCCACACACTATCAGGAGTGATAGGATCCAGTAGTTGGATCCAGTTACCAACGACGTTTTGGCACAAGAGTGCCTGTCCGATTTTCAAGGTCCCACGTGACCTGATAATCTTTGCTCAGAGGTTTTCCAAGTCCTATAGAGTGACTTGTTCACCGTGTTAGTAGATTATCACGGCCTCCACTAATCCGTACTTGTCCAAATTCTTTGAGTCTTGAAACCAAGCATGCACACAATACCTCAACTGGATCCTGGTTACAAAACCGTTTAGTGGATAATCTCTCGAGGTAGTTGTCGTAGAGGTGCAGGGGGTTGTGGTGTTTGTACTATAGCTGTCGCAATGGTTGTGACTAACAATCCCACGTGAACAAGAATCGAACCAGGTTTTTTTTTCAATGAGCCTGTTCTCTTGACAAGCTCGGTTCATTTGGAAAATCATCAATGGGTTGTGGTCGGTCACGACCGGTACGCCCCCCCTGGCACCCTTAAAGTAGCAACTCCACATGTTGAAAGTGTGTACCACAATGAGGAGTTCTTGATCATCAATTGTGCACCAAATCTACACGGTGATGAGCTTCCGGCTCTCATATGCAACTTGATGACTATTCTGCATAAGGACTGCTCTGAGTCCCACTACCAACGTAGTTCATCACTCCTATACTTGCGATGTGTCCAAAAGAGCTAAGACGGGTGCTGTGAATAGAAGATTTCTGAACTCAAGAAATGTATGATTGTAGTGAGCTTTCTATTCTTAATGCATGTCTTTTGCATTAGTATGGTTAGTGGATCTACTAAGGTCAAATACCCTTGTATAAACCGTTAAAAATTGTTTGCAAACCCGAGAAAAGACCTAACACGACTAATGTTTTTTGGGTGTTGTCAATCCACCACAACTAAGACCTTTTATGGGTCCACACGTATACTGTCCTTGCGGATAATGTATCCAAGGTATTTGAGCTCATCTTGTTAAAACTTGCATTTGTTCACTTTCTTATAGAACTTCTGTTTTGAAGATTTGCAAGGGCTTTGCATGAATTCTCCATGTGACTCTCTTGGTGTGTTGACCCAATCCAAGGCCTGGAATTTTTGGGATCATTCATGTTGTTGTGTCATCAACTCTAGCGATACTCTTGGCTCGTCTTCGAGCGTGATCTTGATCGCCTTGTCTCTGTCAACATCCTTGTCCCACTCTCTTGTTTTAGGGAGGAAGTCTCTCTCACTATCGTTCTTGTTGCCTCCTCGAATTGAGAAAATAGTGTCTCTTCTGCTGATGGTGACGGTGTTCCCACCATACCATCCACCAACTCTGTCTCTTTGGCTCCTTCCTCCTTGTCAGTTTCGTCATCCCGACCTGCCTCTGCGTCCACTGACCAATCTTCCGTCCCCTCTTTGTTTCAACATGTCCATACGCTTGCTGCCTTATCTCCTGTTTCCTTTTTTTTCCATCATGACAGTGCCACTTTTATTGTTGCGCCAACTACTCAGTCTTCCATTGCTGTTTCAATCACTTCCCACTGCCAATCCCGTGTTACCATCCCCTGAGCCAGACTCTCTTCGAGGTTGGCTTTGTACCCTTCCTTCCTATAGTGGGGTTGTGTTTGGCGATCCAGGCATATCTACCTTGGGTCTTACCAACATCGCATTGGATGGTCCTAGCATCAGCGTCATGCACCTTGGCACGACCCTTGGCTAAACTCTCATCTTGGAGGAGTTTCACAGTGCCAGTGACACCTCTGTGGCTGGCTATTTTGCTACATCCTTTGGCGCGAGTGGCCTTTCTCCCTTGGGACTCAAGCCCACAACTCTTCGTGAGGCGCTTGAGGCCATTGGCTCCTCCCTATGGGAGACGTCCATGCAAGAGGAGCTTGATGCTCTTCATGAGCAGGGGATCTACAAACTGGTGGACTTGCCACCTTGTGGCAAAGCTTTCTCTACGCGTGCAGTCTTCCGGTGCAAGCTGAAGCCAAATCTGATTTTGATCATGATAAAGCTTGACTTACCGGAAAAAGATTCTCGCGGGTCCCTGACGGGGTGCAACATCACTGCTCGTGCTCTTCTCACATTGGTTGCACACCACGGCTGGGAGCTCAAGCAGATGGATGTGAATGCCTTTCTACATGACATCTTTGATGAGGAGATCTACGTGGTGCAACCACCTAGCTTCACCGATGGTACAAACAAGGTATGGCGACTTTGTAAGGCCTTGTATGGACTGAATAAGTCCTTTTGCTGGTGGAACATGGACATCCTTGAGAAGGAGGATACCATCGTAGTGTGGTCAACTTTGCATTGGTCCTGAGTCATCCATCCTCCCCTCTCTTTTCCGTCCTTGTGTACGTCAATGATCTTCTCATTGCCTCTCCGAGTCCCTTAGTTGTAGGCTTAAAAAACCCCTTATGCAGTCAGTCTACAAGATGAAGGACCTCGGTCCCGCCTGGGTTTTTCTCGGCATGGAAATAGAGTGGGACCGTCCCAACCGCACATTGCACGTATGCCAAGCACCATTCATCCGCGGTCTTGGTAAGCACTTTGCTCCACTTCTTGCTACAATTTTATTGGTCTCTACATCCACAACCCTAGCTAACGAAAGGCTTATGAAAACACTTGATGTGGTCCACTTGAAAGGGAAGTGGATGACAATGACTTTCTTCGAGTCTTTGGATCTTTGATGTACCTTACTACGATGACGCATGCATATATTGCATTTGATGTGAACTATTTGGCTTAGTTCCCTTAAATTTCACGTCAGTAACCTCTTGAGGCTGCACTTTGTATTGTGTGATACACACTCTCCATGGCACATATCACAATGTGCTATAGAGCACAATCCTCTATAGTCGTTGATGGTTACACCGACAGTGACTGGACGCATGATACTGACACTCACAGTTGGTCGAGATACATCTTCATTTCCGATGCATTGTCGTATCTAGGAAGAGTGGAGAGTAAGACTGTGTTAAGAGGAGCTCGAGGAAACCCAAGTACATTGCTCTCTGGTAAGGTACGTGTGAAAGTGTTTGGTTTTGCCACATATTGCAGTAGCTGCACATGCCCATCTCTCTCCAGTACAACAACCGGGACACCAAGGCCATTTTTAAACATTATGGCATGCATCTCTCACACACCAAGCACATCAATGTAGAATACCACATGGTTGGTGAGTGCATAGTTGCTTGTGTTGTGAAGGTTGTCTGGGTGGACACACATTTAGATTAGGTTGATCTTCTGGCCAAGGCTCTTAGCTCTGGCTCGTTCAAGTTTGCTGTTCATGGAGTTGGTCTGACTCGCATAACCTTTGTACCTGAGTTAGCTTGTATGTCATTTCCCTTTGGTTGCTTTTTCGTGTACATCCTTGTTTTTCTATGTGCATGTTGTGTTTTCTTTTGTTGCATGTGTTATTGCTCATCTGTGGGCCATGGGGGGTGTTGGTATTGGTGTTGAAGTACCGACTCACCAAAACATGGATCGCTGTCCGCTGGTCTCCACACACATGCATCTATGTAGGAGAATACCGTACTGGGGAGCGTATTCATTGTAATTAGTTTTTCTCCCATACGTCATTAGAAAATTTATGTGTCATTTGGACGAATCACTTGTGAAATTATTTGCTGGATTCATATTATCCGTCTATGTTGGAACAATCCTTTACCTCATGAACCGTTGTTGACCTTGTTTAATGGAAACATACACTTGGTGGGAGAAAATACCAAGAAGCGAACAAGCTTGGATGACCACACGGTATGTAAGAAAAACATTATTTCATGTGCTACACTCACATCGGCCCAATCAAGTTGATCTTTAAACAGCATGCTGTTGGGGTCTAGTGCTTCTTTCGCGACACCTTCGTGGAAGGTACTATCCATACAACGGCCGAAGCCACAGGCATCCCACGCATGCCTAACAAGTTCCGGGTTGTTCTTGAGTTTCATTCATGAATGCAGCATCCATGTCATTCCTAGGTTACGTTTTTTTGCAAGGCCTAGATCAACCTTGCCGTTGTTACCTGCGTTGAGGCTTTCACGGAATTCGTTTTCGTGCCACTTGTTGTAGGAGCTTTCAATGGCAGCCTTCAATGGCCGTTGAAGCCCGACATCGACTGGCTATGCCTTGGATGTACAGCCAGCCGGAATGAACAGCAGCCGCACGTACGAGTAGTCCATCTTGAGGAAGTCACGGAATTCTGCGCTGGTGTGCGGGCGCCATGCATCGAGGAGACGAATGACCTTCTGTCTTCTGTCTGCCACCACCCTTTGACGCTCGCACTCCATCTTGTACCACGGGTTCAACACGTTGGTCACCCAATCGCGGGTTTTCTTAGCGTTAGCCCAGACATTGGCTGTTTGGTTAAGGTCGAAGCGGTGCTCGTCTATGGCTCGCCATGCGTCAGCATTGTCGGGTTGACAGCACTCCGTCTTCCCAGCGTAGATGATCTGTAGTGGCAACATGTCGCCTCCCATGGTGGAGGCCACAAGTGTCGTCACTTGACGCTTGTTGTCGAGGGCCGCAATGGCAACTTCCTTCGAACCCGCAGGTGCGTAGGTGCGGCCGCCTGCAAGCGGTGAACAACAGCATGAGTGAGGAGTGGCTGTGCATGGACTGAACTTGCATGTGACTTGCTACAAAAGGACTGCACGTTGACTCACCCGTCGGGACGATGCTGATGCCGGTGTGATCCGTGTTGACCACGAACGCGGGGTCCACCTGGCTCATCACCATCAACACCGCGACACGTTTATGCATGGACCCACATTTGTGCCGCAGCAGTACGTCCAACGCATGCGCTCACGAACGAATGTCCAGATCCATGAGCGCGAAAAATGCATGGACCGTCCGATAGATGGCAGCTCCTCCGGGTGATGTTGGGTTGTTAGTGCATGGAGGACACTATGGAGGGTGGCGGAGTTGATGATGGTGCCGGCGGTCCGCAGGATTTCTTCAAATGCCGGATGAAGGTCAAGGAAAGAACTTCGACCACGGTATCCATGGCTGCGTTTTGAAGTTGCGCCTTGAATTTTCACTTCTTCAGTGTGACTGAGAAAGTGCATGAACTTCGGGAGCAGGATCAGTCTGCGCGGTTTGTACCAACCTCGGATGGTTGATGGCAAGAGTTGGTCGTAGATGCAACGGCCGCCGGTCTCCTTGTAAACTATAGGGAGACCGGCGGCCACTGGTGGACAGCACTTCCACCAGTGGTGAGCGTTCTGTCCGGCAGAACGCCTGTTCTATCCAGAACGCCTACGAAGCCTTGTGTAGGATCTTCACAGCTTGGTAGGCGTTCTATCCGGCGACCATCACTCCATGAATCCCGGGGAGATGTCCGTCTCCCAACCAGTTGACGTAGTTCCCCCGTTTTCCAGTAGCGATGTCGTCTGTCGCAGTATCGGCGCCGTCTTCTGGAGGAGGCGGAGGTGGTGCTTGCGGCAGGCGGGCCTTAGTGCAGTCCTTCGGGTTGTCCGGGAGAACATCCACCTCCAGTGTAGGAGTCATGACGGCGGGAGGATTCTTCGGTGGACGATCCACGGGACACTTCTTTCGCAGCTTGCATGGTGTGGGGTGTGTGATGCGATGGAGGTCAAACTGACGCTTACGTTCTGCGGCAACTTTGTCAGGGGTAAGGCTCTTGAGGCCGAAGTGCAGGAGAGTCTTCATGCTGGCGGGTGTACTGGAAGTGGAAGTGACATGCAAGTGAAGACCACGAATGTTTTATACAAAACGAGGACTCGGGTTGAGCAGTCGCGTACGCGATTGCTCTACTCTTTGATACCCCGTGTCGCACCCATCGGCGAGAGGCTCCATCGTGCCGAGATCAAACGGCAGCCCGCAAACCGAGATTCAGATGCTCGAAAGTCCTAGATGTATTGAATTGAGGTTGAGTGAAGAAATACGAGCACACAGACTCAAACAGTGAGTGAAGACGGCCTTTTCCAGTAACCCGGCAGACCTCTTTGGGCGACCACCTCATAAACTCTTAACGGGTTGAATGTAGGAGAATGTAAAGAACCCGAAGATATAAAAAAGAAGGGGATGAACATTGTTGGTTTTCGTGCATCTCTCATTGTACTCTGTTGTGTCCTCCCGGCTTGTGTACATCGGCGTGCAGATGACTGACGGAAAGACTCGACGCTGCTAGAGTGTCGCGCGGTGGAGCCGACGCGCAATGAGGCCCACGCACCGTTCGCTGAAGCCTCCTCCCTACGGCGATGCGCTCAGCTCCATCTGCAGGCCTCCGCGGCGGTCGAGCCGCCGGCGGTCACTGCCACTGCAGATGCTGTTTCCATGCACTCAGCTCTGTTTCTGGTTGTGGCATTGCGTCTGCATCGTCATGCTATGCCTAGGGTCCATGTCTCCTGCTGTGTGGCCCTGTTTGGCGTCACTGACTGTCGTAGGCACTGCCCGGGTTCGGGCAGCCATAACTCTTCGCTGCTATTTTTCTAGCTGATTTCTGACCGCACGACTGCGTTCGCAGCGTTGGTATTATGGTATGGTCCAGTTTTCAGGCAAAACGGACGACGCCCGGGTTTTGGACTGTCGGGCGTCTGGCAGGGCTCACCGAGAAAACCCTGCCTGCCAGAAAACAGGTCTAGCACTATTTTCTGATTGGCTGGTTAGCTGAGTAACAAGTTCTACACTAGTGGGGGGGAGCTAGAACTTGGAGGGGTCTTCCATTGTTGCTCATTCTTCATTCCTAATCAGTCAATTTCAGTTTTCAGCTGCTTTCTGGCGCTAAAACTGGCGCGCGCATTTCTGAGTAACAAACACAAAGCTTCCAGACTTAGACTCTGAAGCAGCAGACTGAGGGGGCAGCTGACTTAAGCAATGAGCGTGGAAGCCCGCACGCTGCATCAACAACACTGCTGTCCCAACCTGCTGTCTAGGTTTTCCAGCTTGGTATCAGAGCCAGAGCGTAGCAGCAGCAGCAGAAGACTGGCGAACAGGTGCCAGACAAAGCCGGCGGACCCCCATATGCGCCAGTGCAGGGGAAATGCTGCCGGATTTTTTTCTGGCAGCATTAACCCTCTTGGTGGCGGCGTCAGATTTTTTCCCACGGCCACTGGGCCAGGCGAAATGCTGCCGAAATTTTTTTGGCAGCACTGACCCCCACGCGTGACGCGAGGAGGTGAGCGGCAGGCGGCGTCCGACACCTGCGGGCGATGACGCACGCTGCAACGTCACCCAGGTGCAGTGACTGGCACCAGCACACAGCAGCAGCAACCTGCAGCAGCGGCAGTCGCAGGCAACGGCAGCGAGCAGTGGCAGCAGCAGCAGAAGCGAGCAGCTGCTGGCAGCAGCCAGCCGCGGCTGCTGCTGCTCAAAGCTCGCAGCAAGCGAGCAGCAAGCAGCAGCCCGCTGCTGCCAGCGAGCAGCAGCTCGCTGCTGCCAATGAGCAGCAGCCCGCTGCTCGCAGCAGACAGTGGACTGCTGCCCGTTGTGACAGGAAAAACAGAAAAAAAAATGACGAGAAGGAGAAAAAAAAGAATCCCCCACCCCGCAGCCTGCAGCAGCAGCCCGCAGCAGCAGCCCGCAGCAGCAGCGAGTAGCAGCTGCAGCACGTAGCAGCTGCAGCAGCAGCAGCGGGCTGCAGCAGCCATAGCAGCCACAGCAGCTCGCAGCAGCAGCAGCCGTAGCTGCAACTGCAGCTACAGCAACAGCAGCAGCAGCAATAGCCACAGCCGCAGCAGCAGCAACAGCTGTAGCAATAGCAGCAGCAGCAGCAGCAGCAGCGGCAACAGCACCTGCATCAGCAGCAGCAGCAGCCACAACGGCAGCAGCACCAACAGTTGTAGCAGCAGCAGCAGCAGCAGCGGCTGCAGCGGCTACAGCAACAGCAGCAGCAGCAGCGGCGGCCCCAACAACCGCCGCTGCTGACGTCAGCAACCCACTGCTGACGTCACTACTGACGTCACTGCTGATGTCATCATTAACACAAAAAAAATCAGGGACACCAAACCATGGCTCGTAGCCCCGGTGAGGAGGGGTCCTCCTCTGTTGGGGGGACCCCTACCCCCCCCTTTCTTGTAGCGACTGCAGCAGCAGCAGTAGCAGCAGCATCACCACCACCACCAGCAGCAGCAGCAACAGCAGCAGCAGCACCAGCAGCAGCAGCAGCCCACTGGTGTCGTTGACAGCAACCCTGATCCCCTCGTCGCTCTTCAGCAACAGCTCGCCGCCTTGACGCAGCAGCTTGCAGCGCTACAGCTTGTAGCCTCCCAGACTGCCACCAGTGCGCCGCCGCCGTTCATCCCTCCAGGGCACGCCAGCCCAGCTGTGTCTGCTGCCACGTACTACCTGGCATAACAGCAGACTCAGCGCCAGCGGCAGACAATGACCTCCGTCCTTGGCCCCACTCTGGGCGCCGGCCGCAGGCAGAAGGACTTTGAGACACCGCCGCCGCCGCTTCAGGCCGGCGAGCAGTTCCGGAGCTGGGAGCTCAGCTTCCGAATCTGGGTGCAAGGTGAGGGCCTGTGGGCATACTACACCCTCCCTTAAGACTCCACCCAGGCCGACCTGCTGTATGACGCTGGTTGCACCGTCCGTGCCCTCGTCCCAGTCACCCCTCCAGCTTCCTGCCAGGCCCTAGAGCCTTTCCTTGGCGACTTCACCTCTGGCGACATCCCAGACCCTGCAGCCGCATGGCACGTCCTCACCAGGCCCCATCGCCTGTCCAGCGACGCTGAGATCAGCCGTCTGCTCCGGGAGTTCAACTCCCTGCACATGGGGGAGTCCGAGACGGTCACTGCCTACCGGCAGCGGACGGAGGACATCCTTCGTCGTCTCGGAAAATTTGCTCTACCTCCTCTGTCCGCGATCCTCACCATCAAGCACGGTGCCACCAGCGCGTACGCGGACGTCTTCGTGCACTACCCCCAGGACGTCCTCTCCACCATGGCGGCCCAGGGCACCCTCATGCCCTGGGCATACAAGCTCTTCCTCCGCATTGAGGAAGCTCGCCAGGAGTCCGAGCTCCATCGCACGGAGGCTCTTGCATCCCCTGCCGTCGCCTCTCCTGCCGTTGCCTTCGTGGCCGTCGCCTCCCCCACTGCAGCTACCTCATCGTCTTCGGGGAAGAAGAAGAAGAGCCGGAACAAGAAAGGTAATGGTCCGCCGCAACAGTAGCAGTAGCAGTCGTCGACCGGGTCCTGCGGTGGCTCGGTCTGCCACAACTGTGGCCAGCCCGGACACGGGTGGTACACGTGCCCTCTCCCAACGGACGAGGCGTGCGTCATCGCCACCATGCATCGCCAGCGTGAGCGCCGTCTCGCCTCTGCCGCCGTCGCTGCTGCTGGCCCTGACACTTCGACCTTGTCAAGCAGCTCTGCCCCTCCGACAGCTCCGCCAGTCCCGCAGACACCCGCGCCGCAGCAATACTACCCACAGCCGTCGGCGCCTCTGTTCCCGTCGCCGGCACTGTCCCTCCCTTACCCGGGCTTCGGTGCCGTCACTCCGCACTCAGTCTACACTCCCGGGCCGTCCTCCCGTGAGCGTCAGTTGGAGCAGTCCATCGCGCTCCAGCTCGGCCTGACGCGCCCTCCTCCCCAGGGAAGTGCGAGTTGCATCACCTCCTGCTCTCCTGCCCCGCCTTGCATGACTGAGACTGATTTACGGTCGTGTCCCGTTTCCTCATCTGTTTCATCGTCTCCCGTGGTCTCCTCTACCCCTTCCTGTGACGACGTTGCATGGCTTGACGATTGGCAGTCTCGGTTCGCGCCTCCTTCCACCACGTCCGCGTCCCTTGCTTGCTGCCATGTGACCGTTAGCGATCTAGCGACCCCGGTCCAGGACCCCGCTGAGACCTGGATCATTGAATCCGGGGCCACGCACCACATGACGGCCTCTCGTGAGGCCTTCAGTATGCTCGGTCCTGTAGGCGATGTCTCCGGTGTCCGGACGGGCTCCGGACAGGTGTTGCCTGTCCGTGGTGTTGGCGTTGTTCGTTTCCGTGGTCCTGCCGGTGACGTCTTTCTGACCGACGTCCTCTTTGTCCCTGGTCTCGAGCTCAACCTCCTGTCTGTCACTACACTTGACCGCATGAGCATGGACGTTGTGTACTCGCGTGGTGTTGGCACTGTGTCGTTGCGTCCGTCTGGTCTCGTAGTCCTGCACGCCACCGCCCGTGGCAACCTGTGGCATGTGCCCCGTCTCTTCTCCTCCCCTTTCGTCTCCTCCCCGTCGGCTGCCATAGGCCATGTGTTTGTCATCGGCACGCTTTCCCCTTCGCATACTCGCCTCTTGCACCGCCGCCTTTGCCACGTCCACTGTGCCGCCATAGACAGCATGCTCCGCACCCAGCCGGCCCAGGGCCTTGACCCGGAGACTTTCCCCCTCCCGTACCCCACCGAGGGCATTGATTGCGCTCAGGGGAAGATGCACCGGTCCACGTACCCTCTGTCTTCCTCCCGTGCGTCTGCCCCTCTTGACCTTGTCCATTCGGACGTCATGGGCCCTCTCCCCACCGAGTCCGTCAGTGAGCACGGCCGTTATGTCCTCACCCTCACTGACGATTACTCTCGCTTCCGCGATGTCACCCGCACCATCCAAGACTGGCTTGTCCTTGCGGAGCACGAGTGTGGCCGCCCTCTTCGCCGCTTTCGTTCTGACCGTGGTGGTGAGTACATGGGCAAGGCCACGACCTTTCTCACCTCACGCGGCATCCACCATGAGACATCCGCGCCCTACACGCCCGCCCAGAATGGTGTTTCCGAACGGTGGAACCGTACCATGGCCGACGCCGTCCGCACCATGAGGGTCGAGTCCGGTCTCTCCGATGGCTTCTACTTTGAAGCCATGGCCTACATGACCTGGGTCTGGAACCGGATTCCCCACGGTCCCCTCCCCCGTCAGTCCATGCCTTACCAACATTGGTGCGGTCAGCGCGCTAACCTCCGCCCGGCTCGCGTCTGGGGCTGCGTGGCCGTGGTGTGGCTGCCCGCCCCACAGCAGGGCGGCAAGCTCACCCCCCGCAGACGTCCCTACACCTTCCTCGGTGTCTCTCGTCATTCCAAGGCCTGGTGCTTCTGGGATCCCTCCCGGCACTGCATCGTCGAGTCCCGAGATGCACTCTTCTTCGAGGACCTGTTTCCTCGCGACCTCATTTGCTCCGGCTCGTCTGTGTCTATCCCCTCGCGTGGGGGAGTGAGTCCGTCCTCCGTCCTGTCGCTTCCGGGTGACACATCCCCCAGTCCCTCTGAGCCGGCAGCCCCAGTCGCGTCTGTTGGTCCCTCCGGGCCAACAGCCCCACTCGCGTCCGCTGGTCCCTCTGAGCCTGCAGCCCCAGTCGCGTCTGCCGGCCCCTCTGAGCCGACGGCCCCAGTCGTGTCCGCTGGTCTCTCCGAGCCGGCGGCCCCAGACTCGTCCGCTGGTCCCTCCGGGCCGGCAGCCCCTGTCGTGTCCGCTGGCCCCTCCGGTCTGGCAGTCCCAGACGCGCCCGCCAGTCCCTCCGGGCCAGCAGCCCCAGTCGCTTCCGCTGGTCCCTCCGGACCGGCAGTCCCAGTCGTGTCCGCTGGCCCCTCCGGTCTGGCAGTCCCAGACGCGCCCGCCAGTCCCTCCGGGCCAGCAGCCCCAGTCGCTTCCGCTGGTCCCTCCGGACCGGCAGTCCCAGTCGTGTCCGCTGGTCCCTCCGGTCCGGCAGTCCCAGACGTGCCCGCCAGTCCCTCCGGGCCAGCAGTCCCAGTCGCGTCCGCTGGTCCCTCCGGACCGGTTGCCCCAGTCGTGTCCGCTGGCCCCTCCGGTCCGGCAGTCCCAGACGTGCCCGCCAGTCCCTCCGGGCCAGCAGTCCCAGTCGCGTCCGCTGGTCCCTCCGGACCGGTTGCCCCAGTCGTGTCCGCTGGCCCCTCCGGTCCGGCAGTCCCAGACGTGCCCGCCAGTCCCTCCGGGCCAGCAGTCCCAGTCGCGTCCGCCGGCCCATCCGGGCCAGCTGCCCCGGTTGCATCCGCTGGCCCCTCCGGGCCAGCAACCCCGTCTGCCTCCATTGGCCCGTCGGACTCAGCGCCATCTCCTGCCCTGCCACGCTACACACGTGGCCCAGGCGGCAGCCTCCGACCCAGACCGTCGACGAGCGTGCGGACTGTCGCACAACGCTCCGTGGCGCCTCGATCCCCCGTGGCTCCACGTGTCTCCTCCACTCCCACGGTCGTGAGTGGGGACCCTGGCACCAAGGCCCTCGGCTTGACCACCTCGGCCATCATTGCAGACCTTCATCCAGGCTCCGCACTGGACTATGCCATGCTCCATCACAAGCATCGGCACGCTGTCGTGGCTGCACTCGCACGCATCCCACCAGGGGCTCGAGATGCACATGCTCTCTCAGTACGTTCCACAGCACGCCTGGAGGACCCAACCACCATGTGCGAGGTACGAGCCTCTCCTGAGGCCGCACACTGGGACGCTGCCTGTGCCGATGAGCTCGCTGCTATCCGACAGCACCATGTGTACGACCTCGTCGACCTACCTCCAGGTCGGAAGGCCATCGGCGCCAAGTGGGTTTTTCGGCGCAAGTGGAAGCCCGACGGGTCCTTGGACGAGTACAAGGCCCGCCTTACAGCCAAGGGGTTTACCCAGATTCCTGGGGTCGACTACGACCAGATCTTTGCCCCAGTTGGCCGGTTTTCCACTAGCCGGGCGCTCTTCAACCTGGTCGCCCAGCATGGGTGGGAGCTGCATCAGATGGATGTGAGCAACGCGTTTCTTCATGGCTCACTAGAGGGTGAGGAGCTCTACATGGTGCAGCCCCCAGGCTTGGACGACGGCACTGGGAGAGTCTGGCGACTGCGTAAGGCCCTCTATGGCATGAAGAAGTCGCCTCGGTGCTGGAACCAAGAAATCAGCAGCACGCTCCTTCGGGGCGGACTCCAGCACAGCACCGCTGACCCCGCACTGTTTGTCAGTCCGCGAGGCCAGAATTTCGCCGCTGTTCTGGTTTACGTCGACGATCGCCTCATCGCGTCGCCAGACACGGCTGCCATCCAGCGCGTCAAGGACTTGCTGCACGCCGCCTACCAGATGAAGGATCTCGGATCCGCCAGAGTCTTCCTGGGCATGGAGCTCGAGCATGATCGCTCCCAGGGCGTCCTGCACATCCACCAGGTCGTCTATGTGCAGACTCTGTCCACCCGCTTTGCGGAGGACCTGCCACTCGTGCCGAGCGCATCCTCACCCATGTCACCCGACGGCCAGGTGAAGCTGAAGAGTCCCGACCCAGCCATCGTGGGGGAGCCAGTTGACGTGACTACGTACCTCCGAGTCATCGGGTCACTGATGTTCCTGGCGACGACAACGCGCCCAGACATCGCGTTCGCCGTCAACCTCCTGGTCCAGTTCTCTCAGGAGCCGCGTCACCTCCACTACGAGGCCACGATCCGAGTGTTGCTCTATGTTGTCTCGACTCCTCGGCGAGGTCCCATGTTCCGCCGTCAGCCGTCTGTGGTCGCAGTGGGATAGACCGACAGTGACTGGGCCGGCAGTCCGGACGGTAAGAGTCGCACAGGCCGGATCTTTCTGATTGGCGGCACAGCTGTGTCTTGGCGCAGTGGCAAGCAGGGGTGCATTGCATGCAGCACTGCTGAGGCTGAGTATGTGGCTCTTGGCTCAGGCGCATGTGAGAGTGTGGCTGCGTCATTTGTTGTCCGAGTTGCGTCAGCCTGTCACATCCATCACGTTGCATTGTGACAATGAGAGTGCCATGGCCATCGCCGAAAATGACGGCGTGCATCACATACGCACAAAGCACATCAACATTGAGTATCACTATGTGCGTTCGTTGTTGCATGACGGCAGCATCAGCATCGTGTGGGTTGAGACAGCACGACAGTTGGCTGACTTCTTGACCAAGGCACTGAAGCGTGACTCGTTCAAGAAGGCTGTGAGTTCGGTCGGCGTGCGTCCATGAGTTGCTCTCTTTGTCCCTGCTTGCATCTCTGCGTGGTCTGGGGGAGTCTGGTCGTTGTCTGTGTCTTTGCCCGCACATGTGCACTACACCTGTGAGTCATGGGGGAGTGTTGGTTTTCGCGCATCTCTCATTGTACTCTGTTGTGTCCTCCCGGCTTGTGTACATCGGCGTGCAGATGACTGACGGCGAGACTCGACGCTACTGGAGTGTCGCGTGGTGGAGCCGACGCGCACTGAGGCCCACGCACCATTCGTTGAAGCCTCCTCCCTACGGCGATGCGCTCAGCTCCATCGGCAGGCCGCCGCGGCGGGCGAGCCGCCGGCAGTCACTGCCACTGCAGATGCTGTTTCCATGCACTCAGCTCTGTTTCTGGTTGTGGCATTGCGTCTGCATCGTCATGCTATGCCTAGGGTCCATGTCTCCTACTGTGTGGCCCTGTTTGGCGTCACTGACTGTCGTAGGCACTGCCCGGGTTCGGGCAGCCATAACTCTTTGTTGCTATTTTTCTAGCTGATTCTGACCGCACGACTGCGTTTGCAGCGTCAGTATTATGGTATGGTCCAGTTTTCAGGCAAAACGGACGACGCCCGGGTTTTGGGCTGTCGGGCGTCTGGCAGGGCTCACTGAGAAAACCCTGCCTGCCAGAAAATAGGTCTAGCACTATTTTATGATTGGCTGGTTAGCTGAGTAACAAGTTCTACAGTAGTGGGGGGGAGCTAGAACTTGGAGGGGTCTCCCATTGTTGCTCATTCTTCATTCCTAATCAGTCACTTTCAGTTTTCAGCTGCTTTCTGGCGCTAACACTGGCGCGCACATTTCTGAGTAACAAACCCAGAGCTTCCAGACTTAGACTCTAGAGCAGCAGACTGAGGGGGCAGCTGACTTAAGCAACGAGC
The DNA here is from genome assembly GCA_023375785.1 of Penium margaritaceum. Taxonomy (NCBI): domain Eukaryota; kingdom Viridiplantae; phylum Streptophyta; class Zygnematophyceae; order Desmidiales; family Peniaceae; genus Penium; species Penium margaritaceum. Next base: position 130,150 of record SZWC01001573.1, on the reverse strand, counting down.
GTGGAAGCCCGCACGCTGCATCAACAACGCTGCTGCCCCAACCTGCTGCCTAGGTTTTCAAGCTTACATAAGACCCACTACGGTAAATCAACATGGATCCCACGCAAACCAAGTGGTACTCTAAGGCAAGGGCATGTTCAAGTCTCTCGGGGGCCTCACGGCCTCCATCAATGTTGTTGACGCCACTTGGATAGCATTAGGCTTGTGCCGATGGGCCGGCCAGCAACTTTTGAAATCTCTAACATGGAATACAGTTGCAGCAAGCTCACCATGGTAGCATGTCCACATACACTTTAGGATGATGTGGATTTTGCATGATTGTTGGTTGTGGACTGCTTTGGTTATTTACGGGTTGCTGATCCTGCCGAGGTCATGCTGTTTTATTTTTCCGACAGGAGCCGCTCATATTCTGGGAGGTATGGCTCGACCCTAGGGGTGGTGGCGGACACCTCGTGCGTGTTGCGCGAGGTGGGACTCGCTTCACCGGCAACGTGAGTCCTCGCTTCACCCAAATCTTTGTCACTTGTTTCTCACCTCAGGCTAAGTGAGATTTGCAACATCCATGGCGTTGCTCACACCCTTGCTCCCTCGCTCTCTCTCTCTCTCTCTCTCTCCCTCTCTCTCTCTCTCTCTCTCCCTCTCTCTCCCTCTCCCTCTCCCTCTCCCTCTCCCTCTCCCTCTCCCTCTCC
>SZWC01001573.1:92470-119775 GCA_023375785.1 Penium margaritaceum | reverse complement strand
AGAGAGAGAGAGAGAGAGAGAGAGAGAGAGAGAGGGAGAGAGAGAGAGAGAGAGAGAGAGAGAGAACCTGTTGGCAAGCTCGTCGTGGTGACATGCCTAGATGACAACCCACTTCCTGGAGGAAGTGATCAAAGAATTACACAAGCTTTACGATCTCTCTTTCACTCTGATTGCATATGTGTTTACCTATCACAAACCTGGTGTTTACCAGGTTCTTAAATGGTGCTAGTTTTGACAGGTGCACTGCTAATTTAGTGGATGGATGGTGAGAGTGCACCACCCTTGGTGGGATTGAGCTAGAGCAAGCTAGCTACTCGTTCACTTGCTCCCTCGCTCTTGCTCGAAACACCTCAATGGCTTGTGACTTGTGATACTCTCGTTCTGTATCTCTGAATTACATGCAAAACATCCATGGCCTCTGCCGAAGAAAAAAATTCCGTGCATTACGTTGTCCTTGCACTCTCCCATATTTTGCTTGCTTCTCTGGCACAATAGCCTACAAACCCGAATATTTTACATGCAAACTTCAGTCAAGTCTATCCCGAATCACATTCGGGGTTTTGGGGTTTTAGTTTTGCACATGCTCCTCGTATAATGGCTGTGTATCCAGCTCCTGCACTTAGGTCGCCGTTGGTGTTTGCCGAATCGTGTCCAGAGCTTGCTTGAGAGGTTATTCCCTCTGCATCACTCTGTGGACAATCATCATCAACAACCCATGCAGGAAAACTCAAATATCTTGAGTTTCATGAGGCTCATTTCTGTTTGAACCTCGCCTCCTCAATCTGGGTATGAAATACTGTTAATTCTCTTGTATATAAATTTTCTTGTGGTTGTGAGTGTGCAGGGCACGGTGGTCCAGGAAGTGGGGGCAACACATTACGAGCGGACGACATCCTGGCGTATCAACTTGTTGCCCCGGGATTCCTGCTCTTGTGTGCTCGCCTCCACCTTGGCAGTGTAGCCTATATTCCCTCCCTTTGGATTATTCACACGTAGGGACCTATCCTGGCAGCAATGCCGTCACATGCTTGCGATGCCTAGATTAGTCCACGCACCTAAAACTCGTTAGGAAAATTGTAGGCTTTCTTCCTAGTGTGTTTGTTCATGTGCCCATGGGTTTTCTGAATTCGGAAACCCAAGTTTGAAGGGGCGTGCGAGGGCTTTGCCCTCAAACTTTGCAGCTTGCTGGCCGGCGAGCCTCGCTCGCCGGCCGCCGGGTGAGGATCGACTAGCAATCCTCACCCATAAGAGAGTAGTACTCTCTTACTCAGGTACTTAGGCTCCAGATTTTTGTTGACACCGGATCTGTTTTGACTCTAACTCCCACTATAGTTAACCATTCGACATGAGACAAGTTGCATTCTGCTTGTAGGCAACTTCTCATGGTATCAGAGCAAGCTCGCGGGCCTCAAACGGACTCGAGAGAGGGGCAGCAAGCAAAACGAGGGACGGTCATATTAGGACACGTGGATGCCCACATGCCGTCGGAGCCGCAGGCAGCCTCGCGGCTAGGGTAGGGTCGTCGAACAAGCCCAAAGGGGGCCGCGCAAGCCGCGCCATAGGCACTGAGGAGGTGGAGCGACCCACGGCCCGTGTGGTGGTCACGGGGCAGCGGAGCCGGCCCGTGAGACACCCCAAGGATCCCCTAACAATGGGGGACCGCTCAGGTGGGGTGGGAACGGGCTAGGAAGGATCAGGGGGCTGTATGCAGGTACCCCGGCAGATCCTAAGGTGGTTTTTCCAGAGCCTAGGGCTCTCATCAGGAAACTGGGCCCAAATTGGCCCCGACAAATTTCTGTCAAAATTTTCTTGATCGGCAAAGACAAGTTCTAGTCACGTCTGGTCTCCCCAGCAGTGAGGATGTCCAACGCCGGGGGTAGCGTAGCTGGTGGGAGGGCCGATGGTGCTCAAGGAGGTGACGGCGGTGATCCATCGGCCGTGACCCTCACGGCCACCGCCGTCGCACAACTAGGCTTGGGATCCAAGGATCTATCACAGCCTTAGCTAGGTACCAGGGACTTCCCAGCTTGGAAGAACCTGTTCCTAGATTGGTCCACTGAGCATGGCTTGGAGAGCTACTACCTCCAGCCGGCTGTAGACACTACTGATGCGCAAGTCCTTCTTTGCGCATTCAACGCACTGCGTCGCGCCCTTCCTGATTTGCAGTCATATGCCTTGCGCAAGTACCGCTTCAGGGGGAAAGGGAGCAGACCCGACCGACTCTCGTACGGAAGACCCTCGGCCACATGAGGCCTGGAAGCACCTTACGACTCGCCAGGAAGAACAAGGCATGACGCTTGTCATGACTCTGCGAGACAAGCTATGCAACATCTTCCCCAAGCCTGGAGCACCGGTAGCTGACTACTGGGACGAGGCTATGGACATCCGACGATGTCTACTTGGACTTGGCACGGCATTCTCTATTCTTGAGTGGCTGCACGTGGTGCTCCTACACCTGGGTGAGCAGTACAGAGAATTTCGTCGGGATGTCTTCCGCCGTCACCCTGTGGTAGAGATTGAGGGTATCGACCTGTCCGTCATCTTTTCTCAACTCCGCAACAACGAAGATATTCTCAAAGGGGAAGCCCGTGACACCATGGATGCAGCCTATGTGCATCAAGGCACCTCAGCTGGCCCAAAACATTGGTAGCGTGTACCAGTGAGAGATAGGCATCCTTGAGGGTGCCTCTACATCCACTAGTGCTAACAGCTGCTGCAGCAGCAACAGCAATAGCACCTACAACAACAGCAGCAGTAGCCACAGAAGCAGTAGTAGTAGCAGCAGTAGTAGTAGCCACAGCTGGGCTGGGTAGTAGTAGCTGCCATTCGTCCATCTCATGTGTCCCACCAGCTGTCAATCCATGCTTGCTATCTACTCCACAATGGCCCACTTATGTCCTTCGTACTTCAACGACACAATGCATCTTTTTTGTTAGGAGACCTGGATTGGACATCAAACTGCACATGTCCTAGAAATGAAATAGGTGTGTCAAAACATTGACCTTGCCTGTTTTCGATGGATGTCTTTGCCGGCAGTCACATGTGATTTTTGGGACAGTTTTCCCCTCACAGCCTGTCGACTGCCGACGAGCCTCACTCGCCGGCCAACAGGTGAGCTTCAAGTAGCAAGGCTCATATTTAACAAGGGGAGACTTGTTACTCAAGGACGTGTGGGATTTTTCCACCCCTGTGACCTATGGTTTGCTTTTTTTCCCTCAATTGGCCATGAAACTTAGACCTATTTGTTGCGTTTAATGTCACCGTACAGTCCTTATGGTATCTGAGCTCCTTTCTAGGCCTGAAGAAGATGATAGGTACCCAAAGGAGCTGGAAACGGATTCGGCTGTCCAAAAGGGGAAGCTCAACGAGGGATGACGTGATCTATGAAGGTCTCTGGAACTTTCTAGGGCAAAGAATAGCCAAGGAGCAGGTGTGCAGGCCTTAGGACACCCGTGCACCCATTAAGGGTCGCTTTCCTAGCTCTATAGTGGAACAAACAGCCAAATTGCCCCCCACAGATCACTTAGGGGTGTCAAACAGTGATTTAGAGGTGGACAATGTGTCCGGGATGACTGGGGTTGTCTTACAGAACTCATAATAGGTTATGGAGGATTCCCCATAGAGATTTCAGGCTTTCGGCAGAAAATTGGGTCCAAAGTGGAAACAACAAACTGCTACCACATTCTTCTTGAGCGCAAAAAGTCGTGCCACATGTCCTTCAGCAAGAGTAGGGGGCGTGATTGACCTAACAAAAGCTATAAGGTGATCCACATGCACCATGAGTGAAGTGGGAGGAAACAAAAAAGAAGAGCAGGATCCCTTATTTCTTACTGTGAAAATGTTAGTGGTGACCCTCACTTCTGCCACAATGGTGCAGCTGGGATTGGGACAGAGGGAGCTAGGAGCTAGGAACAAGAGACTTCCTTGCATGGAACGACATCTTGCTATGGAAGATGGAACATTTCATGGTCCGATCCGTGCAACGCAGTGCTCAAGTGGTTGGACGTAGTACTACTCCAAATTGGCGAGCAGTACAAGGATTCTCGCCAAGACCTTGTTATCACCCGGACTCCATGATCGAATCCATTGATCTCATGTGCTTATTTGAGGAGCTGCAGGACTACAAAGGCATCCTAAAAGGAGAATCACGTGATATGACCTCTGCAACGCAGACATCATATGCACATCATAGCTCCTTCACTGCTATATCTGCCTCAGCACACATCGCCTTTGCTCAAATAGATGGGAATGGTGGTGTGGGCTGCCCCTCACATGTCAACGGCAGAAGCGGAGGAAGTCGTGGTTGCAACAGCGGCCGTGGTACAAAAAGATTTAGCTATGCCTGCCAGACCAGACAAATCCAGTGTAGGTGTCCCTTTGTGTATTATCAAATTATGCAGAGGCAACAGCAAAAGCACCAGAAACAATATCACTTGTTTCGACAACAACAGTACCAGCAGCTCCCAACACAACTGCATTAGCCCATGGCAGCTTATGTCCCACCTGGACAGCGTTCCCTTCATCCTACAGCAGCATTTACCTTTGATCCACCACCGCAGTACTACTCCATATAGCAGCAGATACCAATACCACCAGGCTACAACAGTGCACCAATCAGCTACATATCGCTGTTTGTCATGGCTCCGGTGCTAGTACCATAGTGGGCCCAGCGTGTCTACGAGGACATGGAGACAACGCAGGCTGGTGACACACATGCAGACTCCCCGATGTTGCATCCTCCAGAGGTCACTGTTGCCCCTTAGCAGTCAGGTCCACGCCTCGGGCGCACTCATGTCACCACCTCACACACGTTGCCCATGCATGAGTCGTTGTATGATACTGCCATATTTCAGCACATGTCCCCGCATCACCAGTTGTTTGTGTCCTTGTATGTTGCGCATGATGCGGAGGGGATGCCGATTGGGTGAGGGGAAGTCCTTCAAGTTGAAGGAACTAGCACAGTAGCACTGCAAGAATCTGGGGGAGTTGAAGGCACTGGCACAATAGCACTGCAAGAATCTGGGGGAGTTTTGTAGCTGACTAGAGTTCTGCATGTCCCTTGACTTTAGGTGAACTTCCTGTCAGGGGGGCAACTAGACCGTCACTCAGGCATGTCTGCACTCACGCAAGCACAAAGTTGCATGCTTGATGCTCAGGGGACGTTGCTTGCTGACGTACCCTTGCATGCTGGATTGCTCCATAATTGACACTATTCCCCACACTTTCATCCAGTCGCCCTCACACATACATCATGACCGAGACAAACTCCAAAATCACAGACCTCTTACACATATGAATGGTACACATAAACACCAAAGTGATCTTTGATCTAATAAAGCATCAACCTGCATCCAAACTCAGTTCAGAAACCTAACCTCAAGGTCTGAAGAAACTACTTGTTTCAACTGTCAAGATGGAAAGGCACACTGACAGAGCTTTCCCATGTCATAGTACATCAGTGAAGCACCCCTTGAATTGGTGCATGCTTACTTAACAGGTTCTATGCCAGTTCCTTCAATCCACTACGTGTCACCGTACGTAAAAACGCTTACTTCAAACAAAGGCAGATGGTCAAAAAGCCATGTAGGAATAGATCACTTTGGCTAAAACAGACTGGCTGCCCCTTACGCATTCTCCGCACTGATCATGGGGGATAATTCTTAGGAAAGCTGGAAAAAAAACTGAGGGTCAAAGGAATTTCACACCAAACCATAGCACCATATACACCACAACAAAATAGAGTGGCCGAGAGGTGGCACAAAACATAGGGAGGCGCTCTTCACACCTTGTTGGCTGAATCAGGCCTGTCCTTTGGGTTCTATGAGCAAGCAGTCAAATACATCACCTGAGTATGGAATCGGGTGCCACAGGTTCCTGTACCCAAGTCCATCACCCCTTCGGAAAGGTGGTTCGAGCAGAAGGTAGACCTTCGGCCTGCGCGAGTGTGTGGCACGGTATGCGTGTGTGCGCTTTGCTGACCCACAATGTGGACACAAACTAAACCCTTGAAGAAGGTGGTGTATCTTCATTGGAGTGTCACATTCCTCAAAGGCATGGAGGTTCTGGAACCCCATGCGTAATACATCTGTTAAGACTCAAAAGGTCACATTCTTGGAACATATGCCTTCTAAAACATTAAAGGGGGTGAAGCACGCACCAGCACTCACTATTCCCGTACGCCATCCTGAGTATTTCAGCCTTCCTGCCTTTGTCCTAGTGATCTCATCAGGCGTCACTCGATACCCAAGCACAGACAACAATGTGGAACCAACATAATTGTTTCCTCACTAAACAACTATTAGGAATCTTCCTAGCCTTGTTACTCCTGATGTGGCGACAAAGTCCTGTCAGCTGGCGCACTAGCAAAAAAGCAGGTGCAAGAAACAGCAAGAGTTAGGCCAGGGAGACATGCCAAGTCTCATAAGCTCCAATAGCTTAGTAATGCAGAGCGTCGTGACAACTAACAAGCACACAATATCACCACCTCTCGCAGTGCACGTCGGTGACACATGCGGCAGTGTAAGTTTTTCCTAAAACCAGCCAAAAACCACTGTCTTGGCCATAACTCTATGCACGAGCATCCAAATGCAACACTGCCTGAACCTACAAATGCAAACCCTCAATCCAGACGCTACGACTGGTAACGTGCACAGGTCTAGCATCAATCTGTAGACACACAATGCAAAACATGCCAATTGGGTTCAAGACCAAGTTTACGAAGAAATCTCTAGCGACTGTAGAAAAACCGTAGAGCACGACACAAAGCACCCGAGAGGTCGTGGCAGCTCTCTCGTAGCTAAGGGTGGGTGGAGCCACCACCCGTCTATGCTCCAGTGCCAGCTGAATCAGCGTGAGGGATCTGTACAAGCATGGAAATGGCCAAGTGGTCACAGTAAATTGTACAAACAGATGGAGACAACTAACATCACAACAATCCCCCATGATGACATGGTACGCATGTCCATACACGTGCAGAAATGATACAGCTACGCAACAAGATGCTTAACAATCCATACTCACACATAGTATTCCAGCCACTCTCAAGTAAGGGGTACAACCCCACAGTACGAATACCCGTCATGAACTTTCTACGCAAGAGCGCCTTGGATAGGATGTCAGCCTGTTGCATGTCCGTGCCAACACAGATGAAGGAGATCATCCGTCACTCCACAAGATGATACACAAAGTGATATTCAATAGCAATGTGCTTTGTGCATGCATGAGATATACCAGAGTTCTCTACAATGGCAAGAGTACTCTGGTTGTCACGATGCAGAATGACGCAAGGCACAAAATGATGCAACTGACGGAACAGATGTTACAACCACACTGCCTCACCAGCCCTAGCCCCTAGGGAAACATACTCAGCCTCTGATGAGCTATGTTTGATACAATCCTACTTGCCGTTCTACCACAACACGGCACTGCCACCCAGCATGAACACGTAGCCGGTCTCACTGCGCCCATCAGGACTCCATGTCTAGTCACTCTCTACGTAGCCGTCGACTACCATTGAACACTGTCGTCAAAAGCAAAGTATGAGGTATGGTGTGGAGACCAAGTATTGTGCTACTCGCATAACTGCATGAAGGGCTCTCTCCCAAGGACATTGTGAAAACTGTACAAGGAGGTTGATAGGAAAGGTAATGTTGGGTCGTGTGGTAGTGCCAAGTACATCAAGGAGCCAATCAGGCGCAAGTATAGGATCACGTCCATTGTCTCTCCCAGCAGTACTGGATCATCCACCTTCAAAGCATCCTACCCATCAGGTATGATGGGTTTGGAGGCTTTGGGAACTACACCAAAAATGTTAGTAAACTGCTCCTCCAAAATGTGGGCGTAACGTGCTTGATGTAGCAAGAGTGTCTGTCATTCATGATCATGTATGATCTCCATCCCGAGAAATCAAGCTGTAGTACCAAGGTCCTTCATCTTGTAAGTAGCCTGAAAGACTACCTTGGCCTCCTTCATGGCCTCCATAGAAGGAGACGCAATCAAGAGATCATCCATGTAGACCAAGATGACAATGAAGCTCTCAGAGGTCCATTTGAGAAAGAGGGACGGGTCGACGTCACTTTGCATATAATCGGCACGTGCTAGTATGCCAGTAATCTCCTGGTTCCAACACCTGGATGACTGTTTCAAGCCATACAAGGCCTTGTGCAAGCACCAAATCTTGTCACCAACCTCAAAACCAGGTGGCTGGACCATGTAGATCTCCTCCTCTCAGGTACCATGGACGAACATGTTGTTCACATCCATATGCTGCAGTTCCCAATCGTTGTGAGCAAGAATCCCAAAAAGAGCGCGATTAATGGTCATATGGCCAACGGGTGCGGATATGTCAACAAAATCTGCAACCTCAACCTGTGAGAACCCCTTGACTTTCAAGCAAGCCTTGTAGAGATCAAGTGTGCCATTAGGCTTTAACTTCTTGCGAAAGGCACACTTAACTTGTACGGTTTTTTGCCCATGCGGGAGGTCAAAAAGTTCAAAGACACTGTGCTCACAGATGGCTTTCAGCTCATCCTCACAAGTAGTATACCACAACTCTTTATCCTAAGCCGAGAGTGCACTCTTCAACGTGCCTGGATCAGGCATCATCAAGGGAGAGCTCCGAGTGGCTAAGACACACACCTTCAAACTCAATCTAACCACAACAAGGTCAGCTATGGCATTGCAAGCGAGAAAAAACACTTGGGAGACCAACTCGTGACCAATAGGGCATGTCGGGTGCACATCAGTGTAGTCCACCTAGACACTGAGGACAAGGGCATTCGTGCCTGGATTGCCACTCCAAACACTACAAGTGGAGCGTTTAGGTGTGGAATTGACTATCCGCTGAGACCTGGAGGCCAGTGGTAGAAGACGAACACCAGGCTCATGGGAGTAGCTCAAAGCTGAGGTGATCACCTCTTACTGCGCAGCAATAGGCTGGTCTACAGCCCCGGGATCTGTAGGCTTGCAAGGAAGGGGAGAAGATGCAAGACGATCATAGTCAGGTACTTACTCGTCCGCCCAGGAACTAGGTGTAGACAGAGACCAAATGTGACTGTGGAGATTGGCACATGCCCGAGAAGAGGCATACTAGAGCAAACCGGCATAGGCACGAATGAAGGTTTGCCAGAGAGGACGGGCACTGGCACGGAGGGAAGTATGCCAGAGGGGAAGAACACTGGCACGGGAGCAAGTGTGCCAGAAGGGACGGAGACTAGCACGAGATCTGGTGTACCAGAAGGGACTGAATTGACACAAGAGCAAGTGTGCCAGAAGGGAATGGCATTGGCACGCAAGCAGGTGTGCCTGAAGGGACGAAGACTGGCAAGGGAACAGGTGTACCAGAAGGGACTAAGACTGACATCTGAGCAGGTGTGCTAGAAGGGACTAACAATGACACGAGAGCAGGTCTGCCAGAGGGGGCCGACGAGGCCACTGGACTAACAGCCATTATGGCCCAAGCGTCATCAGTTAGAGACGGGATCACAAGTGAGGAGGCCCGGACGGACCCATCTGTAGGTCTACATCCGCCCATCTGTCGGGAAGCAACAAAGGTGGGAACATGGTCAGCGGCCAACGACAGAATGGTGGATATGTCACAGTAGGTGAGAGCCTCAAATAAGAGAGCGTCAAAAGACTCGACGATACAGTGATGGGCGGGATTCCAAAAGCGCCAGGCCTTAAATTATGGAAAATGCTGAGGAAGGCACACATGCGGCCCCGAGGTAAGACCTTGGATCCCTGTTGGTCCCCGGTCTACAAGACACAAGCTAGGGATCCTCAAGAGTAAGTAAGATGGAGGTCAGCGTGATGACCGTACCACAACTCATGCGGTCTGACATGGTCCATAAGAGGACCATGCCGTCCGCGGTTCCAGACCCGTTTCATGTAGGAAAATCCCTCAAAGGAAAAGAAAGTTTGAAGACCACACTTGGATTGCATAACATGGAACACATCCTCCATGGTGCGGTTCAAGTGCTCAGACACGCCATTCTGCCGTGGTGTATCAGGGGTAGAGATCAAGTGAAAACTACCATGCTCAGCAAAGAAGGTGTTTATGTGGCCTGAGAAATCACCACCAGGATCAAGCAGAACATGTGTAGGGTCAGAAGAGACTGGCGCTGAGCCATCACCAGTCACAAGCAAACTCCCAGGACTACATTGCTCGTATGGCAGAGGTTGTAGACCCACATCATCCGGGCAAATTCATAAGTCAGAGTGAGGACATATCGTCCCCGATCTCAGAAAAACTCGGCACGGAGGGACCGAGAAGGTATGAGTGCACCAGCTCGGGACACACTCCTCTGGAAGTGGAGTCAGAGTAAGTGCAGTGATGTATCTTACCCTGAGCACATACTAGGCAATCGGTCTTAGGCCGCTTCTAAAAGGAAGTCGTGTCAAGACCTAGGACTTGCTGATTGTGAATGAGCTTAGACACACTGTCCAAGCTCACATGGCAAAGGCGGTGATGAAGCAAACGCTAGTGTTCTGGAGAGAGAACACAAGTTAAAGACACATGTGCAGACACAGAGGAAGGGGAGGAGGGAGAGGAAGTGGAATAAGACATATGATACATTTCATTGATAAGAGGGTCACAAAGAACAAAGGCACGAGTGTCAAGAGCAGTCACAGTGACAGAGTCAGTGGAGTGCTCAACATAGAGACTCATCCTGATACAAGCACAAAAAAGATCAGGGACTAAGAGCACATCATTAATGTAAAAGGGGCTAAAAGACCATTAAACTGCAAAACACTCAGACCTCCCTGAGTAAGAAGCACTAGCAGCTAAAGAAGCTCCATGATCATGCAATCCCGAGGGTTCATATCATCACTGTTGCCTGGTGAAGCAGCTGAGTCCACTGTAATTGTGAGCGCGGTGTGACTCGTTCGTGTGTCAGTGGAGGATATTTGCTACACATGTGCCGCTTGGAGGCTACAAATGACCAGAGGCCAATCAAGGGTCTAATTGCACTCTGCGTAATGATGAGCACCTCCATAGTTGTAGCACTGGACATAACTTCCACTATCACTACTCATCGGTTGTTGTTGCTGCTGTTATTAAAATCCCCTTCCACGTCTCTTATTTTCCTTCTTTCCCTCTGTGGTTGTCATTATGTCTTGAGTCTGACAACACGGGATAGAGGAGGAGGAGGAAGTGGTGGAAGTGGGACTAGTGAACTGGGACAAAGGCGTATGAGGGATTGCAATCACTACTACAACAAGTGGACTCTGCTAATGGGCGACAGTTGTCTCATGAGCCAATGTCGCCTAGAGAAAGTAACAATGAGCTGAAAGAAGTAGCTGTGCAGAATATGAAAACTCAGAGAGGGCCACACGGTCAAAGCCCATAAAGAGCTCCACATGGTCCAATTGCAACCCGATCATGATGGCGTCGAGTGCCCATAGTTGTGCCCTGCCACCAGTCCCAAGAAGCGTGTAAAGGCACATTGCGTGTCTCTAATAGTCTGCTACGAGCTCCATGGAACCCTGGTTGAGGAAGTGGGACTCACGCAGTCAAGCCGCCCTCGTGGCATGGGTCTCTACAGCGAGCAATGTAAGGGCCAGCTCCCAGCCCTTGCATGGGTCTGCTCCAGTCCCAGTCCCGGCCTCACCTAGAAAGGGGTAGAATTCGACCAGATTCTCCCGTGGCATGATGTAGATTAGACCAAAAATTTCTCTCGCTGTTGCCTGGACCTGGTAAGTGACGCAGGTCTAGTACTGGCTCTGGTAGTAAGGCCAGACACTCTTAGAGTTGGTCCAAATATAAAACATGGTCTCCCAGCAATCAAAGTTGTAATCGCGATCGTAACGCAGTGGATTTGTCCCAAAGTCCATTGGTCGCTGCTTTGTAGAGAGGGCACCCTCAGGCTCGAGAGATGGTGGATGATGCATAGGGAGACCACCAATGAGAGAAACGCCAACAAAGGTAAGTGGTACTAGACGATGTGGGTGGTTGTGACAGCGAGAAGGTGGCGGGATGAGATGTTGGGACCCCAGGCGCAGCTCACAAATGTGGTCCTTAAGGAAGCAAATCTCATCCTCACATGTGTCATCTTCTATCTCCCCCTCATCCAAAGTATTATCTTGTGATGAGGGGTGCTGAGGCGGAGGTGTTGAATAGGACGCAGTCTGCTGAACGGATGGTGCACCTCCAGTAGGTCCTCTTGTTGTATGTTGTGATGTCCTTGAACGATCCCTCAGTGAATCCCACGCCCCCAGCGTGGGATACTCAATTTCTTATGGTATCAGAGTGGTGACAACTGACAAGCAGACACCACAAAAACCTGTCGAAGCGCATGGTGGGTGACACGGGCAAAAGTGTCAGTTTGTCCTAAAATCGGCTCAAAACCATTGTTCAGGTCGTACCTCTATACACAAGCATCAAAAGGAAACACCCTCTAAACCTAGAGATGCGAAATCTTGAGTTGGATGCTACGACTACTCACACGCACAGGTATGGCATCGATCAATGGATGCACGATGCGAACCATGAAAATTTGGCTATAGACCTAGTTTATAGAGAAACTCTAGCGAGTGTACAAAAACCGTCGAGCACCCTGGCAAGCACCCGTGATACCGTGGCAGCTCTCTGGCAGTTGCGAGTGGGTGGAACAGCCACCCATCGTGCTCCAACGCCAGCTGGGTCTGCATCACGGATCTAAAAAAGCATGGACATGGCCGAGTGGTCACAATAAGCTGTACAAACGGACGGGGATGACTCACATCACAACACCCATGGTCTATTCATAACGAAAGACTTGGCCAACACCAGTACAGACACCTCCTGGTCTCCACCCAGGTTGAACTCAACACAGGAAAACACCAACCAACCTAGCCAAGTATGTCGCTCCTAGAAAAATGTGGCTAGATTTTATTACAAGCGGTTCTACCATATGGGTGGACCTACAAATATTGAGTCCACCCTCAATGAGCCTCTCACTATAAATGTGGCTAGAGGGCGTCCAGGAGCGTGAGAGTGGAAATAGGCCATGTTGGCTAAGCTGAATGTCCTTGTGGAACACCCAATCTATGAGCTTGTACCTTTGCATCCAAGACAAAAGGCCACCAATGTGAGGTGGGTGTTCATGGTGAAACAAAACTTGCTTGGATTGCCTAAAGATTACAAGGCCCGACTAGTAGCCAAGGGCTTTCACCGTATACACAGATAGTTCTTTATTGACACGTGTAACTGAGTAGGAAAATATACCTCTGGTGGCGTCCTCTTGGGAGTTACATCCCCTGAAGAATGGAAAATCCACAAAATGAATGTCAAAGATGGCTCCATGAAAAACTCTGTGTAGAAAACCCACTAGGCTTTAATAATGGCATGGATAGAGGGTGGATTCTATTGAAGGACTTCTATGTCGTGAAGGAGGCTTCACGGTACTGGAACAAAGAAATCTGCCGCACACTCGAGAGTGGAGGATTCGTACAGAGTCTATGCGACCTCTTCTTGTTCATCCATTGTCTCAACAACCTTGTTGATTTATGTGGATGATATGTCGATTCTGTCTCCCTCTCTCCATCTTGTTCAGCCAACAAAGTCAATGCTGAATGCTTAGTATCACATGAAGAATATCATATAAGCACACAACTTTCTTGGCATGACCATCGCCTGTGATCAAACGGCACGCACAATAACACTTCAGAATGGGAGATTCATTGCACAGTCTAAGTATGCTCATCCAGATGCAACAGCACAACATCCAGTCACTCCGAAATGGAACATGTTACATCGAGGCCCAGTACACGTCATTGATGATCCATGGCCTTATCTCAATAGTGAGCTAGGACTGCTCAGGGTTTAGGATAGAGGTTGCATAGTTGGTCTCGTAGAGTAACTCCTTTTGCCATGCCCTGCTCCTCCTGACGGTTAGATGTTGCCATGCCTCATACTGTTGGGGATCTCTTATGTAGGAGTCGGCCGGGTCAGCTCCTAAGCCCCCAAAGAGGTATTCTCAAAAGGGCATACGACTGCACGTGAAGGAGCACACAACAAAATGCATTGAAGGCAAAACGGAAGATTTGCGCATTAGGTGTGTTTGGCGCTGACCGGTTGCAATAAGTCTCAAGACCGTGCTTGGTGGACTAATCTAGGAATAGGTCTTTCTATGAAAGGAAGTCTCATGTATCCAGCAGCGGTGCGGACAGGTTCTCAAACCCAAAACCCTATTGATCCACGGCGGCCGCCTCAATAGTCACCGCCGATGGATCACTGCCCTTGCCTTCCTGAGCACCATCGGTCCTACTACCCGCAATGCTACTCCCAACATTTGACATCCTTACTCTCATGGATGCTTGAAGTACTTACAACACGCTCCTACTGGCAGAGGAAATATTGGAAGCAATTTGTTGGGTTCACCTTCAATCCAGTTTCTTGGAGAGAGCCCTAAGCTCTAGGGAAACACTAGCAGAACAACTTGGATACATCTAACCAGCCCTCCCAACCCTTCCTTTCCCGTTCCCACCCCACCTGTGTGGCCACCCTCAGTTTGGGTGGCCCTTGAGGTGCCTAGAGGTATGATGCCGCCCTTCAACAACCACCACGTGAGGCTCACAAGGCTTCATCCCATGTATGTCTATTGCATAGTCTTTGGAGAAGCCCTCATGGCCGGTTGGTGGCCCCTCGCTTGCCACGCAGCCACCGGCGGCCAGTAGACCTGAGGTTCACTTCATGGATCTTGCTGGCCGCCCCTCTATTTCCTCACTAATTCTCCTGTACGACCATTTTAGGCCCACAACCTTGCTCTGATACCATAAGCTGAGCCTAAGAAGCAACCAGGATATTGTTTCATGTCAAATGGTGGCCCATGGAGTGCGCTAGTACTCCATGGAAAACGTAGGGCGGACACACACAAAAAACAAGGCCCTAAGGGGAGTTAAATCTCTTATGGATGAGGCTTGCTAGTCGGGCCTCACCTAGTGGCCGGCGGGCGAGGCTCGCCAACGCAATTCGACTTGCAAAGGCGAAGCCCTCGCACGCCTTGAAACTGGGTTTCTGAACCCAGGTAACACGAGAAACACAATAGTATGTTAGAGCATAAGTAAACCTACAATACTTAACCACCCTCCAAAAGGGAGACTGTTCTATGTCCCATAGGAGTAAAAGGACACTCTTTTCCAAGACAACACTCATGAATGAGCTCAAGTAGGGGACACTGTGGGTCATGTGGCGAGAGTGTAGATGAGTATGTTGGGGCACATCTCGGTGGGTGACAAAACAACTCGTTGGGATGCCCCATGCTCACAATGTATGGTCTCCACTCGTTGGACCAGCGTGCCCTGCCTACTCACGACCACAAAAGGAAATATTTACGAGGAATTAGCAATGCCAAGTGCCCCTCAGTACAGTGTGGGGGGAAGTCCCTCGCAAGAAATGAGATTGTCATTCTGCGAACTAAAGCAAGAGCTCGAGATGCAACTGCTACACCTCTAATTCGTACTCCACATGAGCTGCGTTCTTACAGTTGTTGAGAGCTACTTTCTCAGCGATGGATTTTTTTTGCTAAGTGTTGATGGTGCTGTGGAGCAACCGAGTGGTCGAGTTAATTTGTAGGCTGAAGTGGTAATCCTGCCAAGGCCAGGTATGTGGTCACTCATTAGGTGTGGGGTCTATACCATCACATTGTTTTGTGTTCTTGGCACTCTGTACGTATCTCTACCCAGACCCTTGGAGTTTTGTGCATGATTTGTGACTTTCATCACTCACTGACTTAGCGCTGATGCCTACTTAAGTGGCAAGTAGTTAGGAAGGTTCCAGGAAGTTTCTCTACTACATTTCTCTCGATTGATTGGCTCTGAGCCCGATATGCATGTTTTGCATTGTCTGTTCACCGATCGATACAGGAACTATGCTAGTTGTAGCGTCTGGCTTGAGATTATGCATCTCTAGGTTCGGACGATGTTGCATTTGGATACCTGTGTGCAAAGTGACGGCCAAAACAATGGTTTTGGGCCGGTTTTATGACAAACTGACAATGTCGCGTGTGTCACCCGCCATGCGTTGCGGCAGGTATTTATGTTGTGTACTTTTGAGTTGTTGTTTCTATCTGCATTAGTAAGCTATTGGAGCTTATAAGACTTTGTGCGTCTCCTTAGCCTGACTCTTGTTGTTTCTTGCACCTGGTTGCTTGCTAGTGCGCCAACTGTCTGGATAGTGTTGAGAAACTGCCAGGAAGCTTCCTAACCTTGCCGCTCAGGGTGAAACCGAGCCAGGAACCACGGTTCTTGAGAAGGAACCACACTCCCGCGTCGGTCCTACGTGCCTGACCCAGAATCGCGTGCCAGACCCGGACTCGCGAGTCCGGATCCGGCCCGTGGACCTGGATTCGCGAGTTCGGGGACTTGCGAGTCCGAGTGCACGTGTTGGACCCGGACTCGCGAGTACGTTGGCCTCAGACTCGAAAGTCATGACCATCAGTTTTGTCTCCCCAAGTTTATGCACATTGAAATTTATTTCCTGTCAGTGCAGGGTTTTGTGACCATCTGCACAAAATTCAGGAAGTCTTTGGTGGTGTCCTGCTCATGGCAGGTTATGAGAGTGTATTATTATATGCCAATGTTGGTGTCCAGTCACATGCGGTGAAGCAAAAGCATTGTATTCCTATCTGCCAATGTTGGTGTCCAGTCACATGTGGTACAACAATAGCATTCATAGTCTTGTGACATCTCTAACAACAATATCCTTCTCAACTTGCTCAGTGGACTAAGTTGTACATGGTAAGTAACATGCAAGTAAGCCAACACTCATTCATTCATCCATCCCTTAAAGCAACACTTGGATGGAACAGATATGGAAATCATGGTGGCTCTTTCGCAGATGCTTCCAACAGTCTGAATTTCCACCGTCGGAGATGATGTAGGAGCCCTTGGACGAGGAGGGAAGACGTGGTGGACAGAGCATGCACCATGCTCGTGGGATTCCATCGAACACAACGTAGTCAAAGACGTGCCAGATGACAGACGGGCGACAATGCTGACATGGCGACACTGTCGCAGAATTGGGCCCACGGCCAGACCATCGATAAAATCCTACAGGCTGTAGGAAAATTGCAGAAGGTCCCAGACACCATCCAGGACTCTGGGGCGGTCGTCGGTCAGCTCCGAGTAGGTGATCCATCACCGAACAACGCACCGGTGCCACCTGGGTCCGCATCATCCGGATCTGCATGGGCATGGACACGGCCAAGTGGTCACAGTATACTGTACAGGTCGACTGTAACATCAAAAAACACAACACTCCCCCATGACTCGATGGTGCGCATGTCCATACGCATGCAACACTGAAACAAATGCAATAATGAGTGAAAAAACAGTCGTGATACAGACACAGACACACCTCACACTCAACCACTCTCAGGAAAGGGGCAAAGCCCAATTGAACGAATGGCCTCCAGAAACTTTCCACGAGCAAATGCCTTCGTCAAGAAATCAGCACGTTGCATGTCAGTGTTGACCGAGATGAAAGAGATCGCGTGTCACTCCACAAGATCACGTAAGAAATGATGCTCAACCCCAATGTGTTTCGTGCAAGTATGAAAAATACCAGATTTCTCTGCAATGGAAAGATCACTCTAGTTGTCGCAAAAAAGCACAACGACGGGTACTGACTGACCCAACTCAAGAAACAGACACTACAACCGCACTGCCTAAGCAGCCCCTGCACCCAGAGCAACATACTCTACCTCCGATGAGCTACGTGCAATGCAACCCTGCTTCTTGCTGCGTCAAGACACAGCGGTACCACCAACCAGGAACACGTAGCCGGTGTGACTGCATCCATCTGGACTCCATGTCCAGTTGTTGTCAGTGTAGCCGTCAAGAAACACCGAACCCTACTGGCAAAAGCAAAGTCCGAGGTACGGTGTAGAGATCATGTACCGCACCACTCGTATAGCCGCATGAAGGAATCTAGTACGTGGAGCCCACAAAAATTGTGCAAGGAGATTATAGGCAAAGGCGATGTCGGGACGTGTAGTAGTGGCCAGGTACATCAGGGATCCGATGAGACGGAGGTACAAGGTCACATCCACTATCTCCCCTAGCAGTGTGGTATCGTCCACCTTTAGGGTTTCCTGCCCATCAGGTGTGAGGGGTGTGGAAGCCGTGGGCACTTTTCAAAGGAGGTCACAGAAACGCTCCCCCAAAACCCGTGCGTATTGGGCCTGATGCAGCAGAAGTTTCCGGCGTCTGCGGTCTCGCATGATCTCCATGCCAAGGAACACCGCTGCACAACCAAGATCCTTCTTCTTATAGGCGGTCTGGAGGACTGCCTTGGCCTCCTTCACGGACTCCATGGAGGTAGACGCGATAAGAAGTTCGTCCATATAGACAAGGATGACGATGAACCGCTCAGGCAACCGTCGGATAAAGAGAGAGGGGTCTGCCTCACTTTGTACATATCCAGCACGAGTCAGAGTGCTTATAATCTCCTGGTTCTAGCATCGAGGAGACTGCTTGAGTCCGTACAAGAAATTGTGCAAGCGCCAGACCTTGTCATCGTGCTCAAAGCCTAGTGGCTAAGTGATGTAAATCTCCTCATCCAAAGAGCCATGGAGAAACGCATTGTTCACATCCATCTGGTGTAGTTCCCAGTCATGCTGAACCACCACACCGAACAGAGCACGAGTTGAGGTCATGTGGCCGATAGGGGAAAAAGTCTCAGTGTAATCAATTCTCTCAATCTGGGAATAACCCTCGACAACCAACCGACCCTTGTGTGGATCCAAGGAGCCATCCAGCTTCACTTTCTTGCAAAAGATCCACTTGACCTGAATAGCCTTCCTCCCAGGTGGAAGATTGACTAGCTCGTAAACTCCGTGCTCTCAGATGGAACGAAACTCATCCTCGCAGGCAGCACGCCAGACGTCTGCATCGTCTGATGAGAGAGCCTCCCTCATTGTGCCCGGATCAGCCTTCGCGGGCCTCAACGATGAGACAACGGGCGGGTTCCCAAAAGCGCTAGGCCTTCGACCACGAGGAGATGCCTACAAAGGCACACAAGTGACCCTGCGAGAAGACCTTGGACCCCCTGCTGGTCCTCGGTGTACCACACAAAAGCCACATAACCCAGACACGAGCAAGACGTAGATTGGCACGGTAGCCAAACCAAAGCTCGTATGATGTAATGTGGTCTGGAAGTGGATCGTGTGGGAGGCGGTTCTAGACCCACGTCATATAGGCAAATCCTTCAAATGTGAAGGATTCCGGGAGAGCGCACTTTGACCGCATAGTACAAAACATCCTCCATGGTGCGATTCTAGCACTTCAAGACACCGTTCTGCTGAGGAGTAGCAGGAGCAAAAACCTGATGAAAACCCCCGTGCTTGGCAAAGAAACTGTCCATCTCTCCAAGAAACTTGCCGTCGCGATCCAAACAAAATGTGTGCAGTGTGTGGCATGACTGACACTGAGCCATCACTAGCTAAAGACAAACAGCGAGAGCAGCATCGCTCTTCTGGCATAGGCTGTAGACCCACCGCAGCTAGGTGAAGTCATCTGTCTAGATCAGGACATATCGGCCTCGATCTGACAAAGACTCGACAGGGAGAGGACCGAGAAGGTCCGAATGGACCAACTCGAGAGGGCGAAAAAGTCGAGAATGGGAGTCATGGTAGGTGTAGCAATGCATCTTACCCTTAGCGCAAAACAGATAGTCGGTTTATAGTGGCCTCTCGAAAGAGGCCGCATCAAGACCGAGTGTGGACTATGTCCGAATAAGCTTTGACATGGTGTCGGAGACCACATGACATAGGCGACGATGGAGCAATCGTTGGTTCTCAGTAGAGAGAAAACCATTGACAAACACACGAGCGAGAAGGGAAGGGGAGCAAGGAGAAGAACAGATCCGAGAGATATGATATAGGCCATCCATGACAGAGGCACATAGAACAACGGTACGAGTATCAATAGCGATCACAGTTGTGGAGTGTACGGTGTGCTCTACAGAGAGTTCCATCCGTGTGCAGGCATGCACAGAAAGCAAGCTAAGCTCAAGGTCAGGCACGAAAAGCACCTCGAAAAGATACAGAGAGCTAGACTGACCATCGAAGCACACAACCCCAACACCCTGGACCGATAACGACTGACCAGAGCTTGTGCAATCGGAGCAAACATACATAACAAGACTGAGGAAAATGAAGTCACTACGACGAAAGGTCATGTGGTGAGTGGCACCATAATCAATGATCCACGTGCCACCAAGATTAGGACAGGAGGACGTCATCGTGCAACGGGTAATGGAACACTCGGCCTCACACGGGCGCTGAGCAACATGTAAGGAGGTACGACGAAGGGCAAAAAGGTGAGACTCATGAATGCAATCGGTACTATCAGACCCATCATCATCACATGCCAGTTTTGCGACCCCACACGAGTTATCATGAGCTATGAGAACAAAAGAACAAACAGTCTGTGAACCACCCGGTTGTGACGACACACTCACACCTCCTTGAAGCAGAGTGCCAGAAGGTGATGCAGCTCGGTGATAGTGCCGTAACATGGGTCTAGGTCCCCACTGCTCACCGGCGGGGAGGCAAAAGATGTTACAGGAATTGTTTCGCGAACTGCTATGATCGTGGTCATCGCGCGACCAGAGGCTGTGCTGCTCGAAGCAGACGGCAGTGTGTGGGCAGCCTGATGATTGCAAGTGATCCGCACCCAGTTGAGCGGCTGCTGGCACTTGATCTAGTAATGAGCGCCTCCACAGTTGTTGCAATGAACAGGACGTCCACTGCTAATGCCCATTGACTGCTACTACTGTGACTGTTGTTGGCCCAAACCGTACCTCTTTTTTTCCCTTCTTCCACTGTACCACTATTGTCACACCCTGCGTCTGAGTCGAGGAAATCGGGGTGGAAAGGGAAGAGGAGGATGTGCTAGAGGATGGAGGAGCGGACTGTGAGAATGGCGTCAGTGGCGACGTGATGACCACTGCAGCAAGTGGACTCTCCTGATGGGCCACGGCAACCTCACGGGCGGAAGGCACCTGGAGGAAAAGCTGATGTACCCAAGGAAGAAGCTGAAGGGAGGTGGAGAAGGACTCAAGCACAGCATTGCTCTACCTTGTGAAGATGTCTTCGTGCTCAAGAAGAACTCCAGACATGAACGTGCTGAGTGCCCACAGTTGTGTACCTCCTGAGATCCCAAGGCGCGTGTAGATGCACATGGTCCACCAAAGTAACCGGCTATGGCTCGACAGATCCCTGACGAAGGAAGTGAAAGGCATGAATGTGAGTCGCGCGGGTGGCGCGCGTCTCTACAACAAGCAAGGCAATGCCAGGTTTGAGCCTCCACGTGGATCAACACCCACGCCTGTGGCAGCCTGTCCAAGGAACGGGTGAAAGTCTACGACGATCTCTCTTGGCATGGTGCAAAGGAGTCTACGCATTGTCGTGGCCACTATCAGCACCTGTGCGCGATCAGTAATCTGGTACCGACTGTGATAGTAGGGCCATACTCCCTCCGACGTGGCCCAAACCTTGAAAAGAATCTCCCAACAGTCAAAGCCGTCCTCGTTGACATACGTGGGGGCGATGTGTCGAAGTCCTTGGGTTGCTGCTCCGTAGGGAGAGCAGCCACAGCCTGAGAAAGACGAGGAATGGGGAAGAAACTTGGACGAGGAGAGACGCTTGGTTAGCTGGGTTAGAAATAAAGTGAACACGAGATCTCTAAGAAAAAGGAGCCAGATGTGTGTGGGGGCCGAGAACTCATCTGAAGCTGTTGGAGACGCTCCTGAAGCACGCGAATCTCGCTCTCGTGAGTACCATCTTCCGTATTTGGCATGTCAGGGTCCTAATCCCAAGGATCAAGAGGTGGCAGGTCGCGTCTTTCTCCTGTGATCAATGCATATGTTGACTGCTATGCAGAGGGTGTGACACCGCCGACTCCCTCGGAGGTCTGTTGTGTGGCGGTGGACTGACCACGAAGAAGCTCAATGAGCATCCGGATGGCGTCAGTCTGCTCCTGTTGTAGACGGCGCATCTCATCCTGCTTGCTCTACAGGTCCTCAATAACATACGAGAGTGGCCTCATGACCCCTAAAGAGGAGGAAGAAGGATCTAGTGGTCCTTTGACTTTGTCACCAGCCGAAGCCATGTCAGCGCTCAGTATGAGCGAGATATCAAACATGTCAGATTTTTGAACAGTTAGAATTTCTCCAAGAGTTGAAACGTCAAGGAAAAATGACTTTTTGACCCTGAAATTGCTGATGTCAGCAAGGCCAATAATGAGATTAGCGTCTTTTCATGCTAACAAAGAAAAGCTAGAATTTTTTTTATGCTTGCGTATTTTTCGCCAGCGGTTTTTTTTGGAAGTCACGTGGGCTCCTCGGTGGGGGTGACCGCGTGACCCCCCTTGCCCTGTGCAGCCTTGTGCAGTCCTGCGCAGGCCTACGCAGCCTTGCGCAGTCTTGCACATCCCTGTACATCCTTGTGCAGTCCTGTGCTATGCTTCACAGCTTCCACACAACTGCGCAACAGTGCTACGCAGTAGCACTACTTGCTGTCACTGTTCTAGCCGCCGCCGCTCCTACTACGTTGTTGCTACTTCTGCTGCCACTACTTCACCACAGTTTCTGCCTACGACTGCTTTATGGAGATGGACAGCCAGACACGGCTGCTGCGACCACCCGGTGCTGCTACTCCTGCTGGACGTGGCTACTGGAGCTGGACACTGTCAGAGCTCACCCGGTGTGGTGGTTTGAATTTTGTGGTGATGTCAGTGCTCCATACGGCTACAAGGAGTCCCAGTATACGGCGGCGGCGGTGACGCTCACTGCTGTTGCCGGTGCTGCGTCTCTACGGCGCAACTCAGCGGAAAAGGTCTTACTACTCTAATACCATGAGAAACTACAATGAAGCTTCCTAACCTTGCTACTAATGACGTGGCGGCATTGTCCACTGTACTTGCGCACTAGCAAGCAAGCAGGTGTAAGAAACAGCAAGAGTCAGGCTAAGGAGACGCGCAAAGTCTCATAAGCTCCAATAGCTTGGTAATGCACAGAGAGAGAGAGAGAGAGAGAGAGAGAGAGAGAGAGAGAGAGAGAAAATGACAGGTCCACACCATGAAAACCTACCGCATGGCACGGCAGGTATTGCACGCGGCAGTGCAAGGTCCGGCCTAAAATCGGCCCAAAATACTGTTTTGGCCGTAACTCTGCACAGATAAGTCAGAACGCTACGCCGTCTGAACCTAAACATGTAGGATCTCAAGCCAAACGCTATGAGTGGTCTCATGCATGCATGTGGTGTAAAACAGTGGACACACAATGAAAAACATGCAAATTGGGCCCACGGCCTGTCCACCGATAAAATCCTACAGGCTGTAGGAAAACTACAGAAGGTCCCAGACAACATTCAGGACTCTAGGGCGGTCGTCGGTCAGCTTCGACTAGGTGGTCTATCACCAGTCGATGGAACGGTGCCACCTTGGTCCGCATCAGTGATGTGCACGAGCATGGACACGGCCGAGTGGTCATAGTTAACTATATAGATCAACGTGAATGTGAAAAATCGCAACAAGTGTTGTCACATCAAAAGCAGCAAGGTTAAGAAGCTTCTTAGCAATTTCTCATGGTATCAAAAGGACATTGGACTCATTTGTGAGGTGCATCACAAACTCATGTGCTTAGAAACATTTTCTCGTCCATAAAAAAATCTTCTCTTGTAAGCAAATTTTTATCGCATTTGTTAGTACAAGATGGGAAGAAACATGTTTCGTGCATAGTAAATGAGTACAAAATCCACCCATATTTATTATAGAAGGAAGGTGAGAAACAGTTATTTTTCATTCAACGGAATGAAGAGGACACACCTCGAGTCACATGTATCGTGTGAAATTAGCTCATCTTATATACGGTTGACATAAGAATTTGGAATGTTAGACACTTGGCGATGAACGAGAGGAGATTGACCAAATTACTGAGCGCTCCAGGTGAATGAAGCGGGCGCAACACTCCCCCCTGTCGCCAATTTTGACTTGCGAGAAGAGGTAAAAAAACAAGAGGCAGGTATTGCACGTAAAGCGTGCATAGGGTTACATAGTAACCGAGCAAAAGTATTCATATTAGTAGCTCTTAAGAGGCTAAATAATTGCCCGCAATCTGGACCACATAATGGTAGTTTTGCCATGAGATTTTACCGCGTCCGGGGAAGCTATTGGTCGTAAATGGACTTCCAAACTGTCACATGTATTTGTTTAAACTAATTCTTTATGTTCGCCCATGTGTGCTCTTAAACATTGTGTATGGTTTGGGCGAACTCTTCCTAAATTACTTCAAGATTTACTGGATTGATTCCAACTTGTGTGGATGTAAAAGATAAAAAAACTCAACCAAAAATTGAACGAATGCGCTTGACGATACAATATTATGTATAACAAATCACCAAGATAATGAAGAAGAACCTCAAAAAGCATTTCATCTCGTTTATTTAAATGAGATTAACGTGTTCTTTTACTGTGAACATGCTAGTTTCACACGTCTATTATGAACTTCAGCAAAAAAAAAGCCTTAGAAAATTTGGATGAATTTTGAATGTCGCATTATGTTATGAAAAATAAGGAAAAAGTAAATATGGGAATGATTTAATTTATTTACCTTCGTCTATGACGGTGGTTGAATTTCTTTTCTTTGAATTGCATTTTGACCCTGTTTGAAGCCGGGTTCACGAGTCTCAAGAGTTTTCCATGACGACCAGTTCTGCGCAACAGGACAGGGCGAGGCTGAGGATCGACCCAACGTAGAGTCGTTACCCTTTTTTCCTGGCGTCAGACTGGTCATTCCGTTCTATCCGAAGTTTGTTTGGACATCTCAGTCGATGTCCGTGATCTCTTTTGACTGGGGCGACCTGGCTTAGGCGTCCGTGGACGTGGAGGGGCATACAGTCCGACAAATTCTTGCACCCTGATTGGTGGATAGGTCAGGAAAATGACCAATACACCAATCATGATTTTCTTGGAGCATCTCTTGGCCACGAACCGATTGTAATAGGTTACTATGTAGGTCATTTTTTCTCGTTTGGCCATGTTTTTGAGGATCCTTTGAAAATTGGTCGCGCTCGGAGTCGTCATCCATATTGGCCATAAAGTATCGCTCGCTACCAGATTTGGCCATAATTGACTGCGCTTTGCAGCCTTCATTACTGATTTAGCCATATTAAAGCGCGCACCGGCTTCTCCTTTCAAATGTGGCCATGAAGACGGCCGACGGAAAAACGATCGCCCGAGCGAGCGATATTGACAAAGGAAGCCCCGTAACCACTAGGAGAAATCCTAAAGCCATACTTAATATTGATAGGTACAAATAAGGGCATGAAAGGAGAAATATTCACATTCTAGGACGCTCGAAGAAATAAAGACGTAGAACCACAATGATAAGGAAAGTGAAACTACAGTGATAATTTTCAGGGACTCAAAAGAATCTTAATTACTAGGATAGGTGATTGAAATCTAAATATAATTACTCGCCCTTCATCGGGTTAGAAAATTTGGTAAACCAATATTCTTCATAGAAATTCATAAATTGTTTCAGTAAACAAGAAAATTTTGCTTCTATATCATTTCATACATTTCCCTGAGTCTAATGTATCTCTTCCATGCCTTTTTGGGTCTCATCTATAAAAATATAAATACATACCTTTTAAAGCACATAATCTTGCATTATGTATGCAAGTTCATTCTAATGTCTTGATTCAAAATGAAACCAAATTAATCTGTTATGCATCACAATTGGCGTGATAATTCAAACTATAAGCACATGGAGAAGTATAAGTAATGCTTAAAATCATGATCATGTAACATTTTCTATATTTAAATAAGTATTTTATCAATTATATTTCACATATTATATGAGAATTATTATTAATTTAACGCAATGATCTCTATTTTCAATTGAATCACATTATGATATAATATTATTACATATTATATTCCTTTAATAAATAAAACGCGATCATAATCTAGACAAATTAAGGTAGACTAGAGAAATTGTTGAATTACATTGAAATTTAAGAATAAAGTAAAATTTAATTAAGAAAAAATTTCAACCCATCTGTCAATTTCATTGATTCGTTCCAATTGGAAGCCGTTGATTAGCCATACATATTAAATAATGGATTTTTTTAATTTTTACAATCAATCATATTTGGAGATTTAAATAAGAATTAATTATTTATGCTATATGCTTGGATGTTTTTTATAAATTGAATTATTTTTTGTTTTCAAGTACACAAAAATATGTATATTGGTTCCTTAATTTCAATTAAATTCTGTTGGTTAAATGTCAGAAGTTTTCTTATTTTGATGTGATATGTAAGTATTTTATAACATATTTTTCATATTATTGTTTTATTAAAAAGAATTGTATCTTAAATCTTGAATTTTCATGCATGTGTTTTGGGAATTATTTTTCTTCATTTTATAACTGATTTAAGGGCGATTAATTATATTTCGATTTAAATCACCTATCCCAGTAATTAAGATGATTTTGAGTCATTTAAAATACTCAATGTACTTTCATTTTTCTCATTATTATGGTTTTACTTCTTTATTTCTTAGAGCGTGCTAGAAGGTTAATATTTTTCATTTCAAGTCCCTATGAATATTAAGAATGGCTTTGGGAGTTTTCCGAGTGGTTACGGGGCTTCCTGTGTCAATATCGCTCCCTCGCGCGATCGTTTTTCCGTCGGCCGTCTTCATGGCCACATTTGAAAGGAGGAGCCGGCGCGCGCTTCAATATGGCTCAATCAGTAAGGGAGGCTGCGAAGCGCAGTCAATTATGGCCAAATCAGATAGCGAGTGACACTTTATGGCCAATATGGATTCCGACTCCGAGCCGCGGCCAGTTTCGAAGGATCTTCAAAAACATGGCCAAACGAAAAAGGGGACCTACTATGTAACCCAAAAATAAATTGACTCGCGAGCGTCTCGCAATGCCACATCAGCACGCCAGTCTGCTTTGCCGCCTTCGCCGATTGTGCCGTGCCGGAACGCGGCGCTGTGGACCACGGCCCTAGAAGGCCCGGGCGATGCGGTAGGTCCAACGCGGACGCGCGGTGCAGTGGAGGTCTGCGTCGCCTCCGCACATCCCGGCTGTGCACCTGCGTCGAGAGAGGCGAGTGGGGCGGTATGCACCAGTCGGAGGGGTCGGGTAGTAAAGAGGGGGGAGGATTTTACTTCCAACCCGTAAGGTAACCACAGGGGACGGGGGGTAGGGTAGTGCGGAGCAGGGCCCTTGTGGGGTGGGGATGGGCTACGGGTGGTGGAGGGCCACGGGGGGTGGCGGGGTGACGGGGGGGGGGGGGGGGGGGGGG
>SZWC01001573.1:67860-75809 GCA_023375785.1 Penium margaritaceum | reverse complement strand
TCCTCCTCCTCCTCCTCCTCCACCTCCTCCTCCTCTCCCCCCTCCTTCTCTTCCTCTTCCTCCTCCTATGTGTCCTTGTCATTGTCATCATCCTCCTCCTAGTCCTCGTCACCATCGCCATTGTAGTCATTGGCCATCATTGTCGTCATTGTCGTTGTCGTCGACGCCGTCGTCGTCGTTGGCGCTGTCATCAATGTCGTGGTTGGTGCCGTCGTCATTGTCGTCGCCGCCGTCTTCGTCGCTGTAGCCGCCGCCGCCGCCGCCGCCGCCGTGGCCGTTGTCGCCGCTGTCGTTGATGTTGTTGTCTTTATCGCCAACTTCCTCGTAGAAATAGGGAAGCCACAACACAGAACTTGCACATAACTCCATGGTGGTGCTAGATCCTAGACACAAATTGTCTCTAAACTTTGCGAGTACACATTTCTCTCCTTACATCCACTGCCCATTGCACAAAGACTTATAGGTTTCCATAGCGATTGCTCATGGACATTTTGGCCAACTACCCTGGATGGTACATCCCTACACCCTTGCCTCTGAATGGTGCATTCCACAAGTTTCTAGCATGTCCAAGCACTTAAAAGATGTATTAACAGAGATATCAAGAACCTATACAATGTTTCAGTACTATTCTAGCAATTTCTTAGGAGTGTTAAGACTTTTATAGAAAAGCTCTTCCATATTCGTGAAACCCTCTGAATTCTCGATGAGATTTTATGAAACAGCCACGACATGGCTTCTTGTTTTTATACATGTCTGTACACGATCGATGACCTAGACAATTGTCATCAAAACACAATTACTACATGAAAGTGTTCCACTTTCACACTTATGTTCTACTACACAACTTTTACATGTTTACCATTTGAGTTCTACTACACATAACACTTGGTATGAGAGCACAAAACTGTTAGATGGGTAGCCGTTGACTTCAGTCGTATAAAAAATAACCTCACACAAGGCTATAGCTCATCTCCACCGTCCAGAACATCATAGAGATAATGATGTTCGAATGATAATGATGTTCGACCATGACGATAATGAAAGGAACGAGCGCACCTGATGCTAGCAGTGGTAACCTATGAAGACTTCAATGATGGACAGACGACAACATGTGATTTATGAGACTCTTCAGGCTTTAGCAATGACAAACTTAGCAGGTTACACATCAGATGGTGTCAGACCGGAGACATGAACAGCCAGCCCAGTTCTGGACCCTCCCGGTTTGGTGAATCCCTCGCCACCAACGTTGCCCGCCAAAACGACATCTAAAGTCACTACAAGAGACACAAGCTGACAAGCGCAAACCAACATCTGTTTGTACCTGAAATTAACGTCGCATGCGTGTTTGTCAGTCCAAAGCAGATGACCCAGAACTGGTAATGCCCGAGTTGAGTTCCGAATGCCGTTTTTGGTACATCCTCCGTGATTCGGATTTGATGGTAGCTCTAGGATAGATCGAGGCGTGAAGACTTTTAGTCCTTGAAGCTGGTCAAATAGGTCGTCGATGCGTGGGAGCGTGTACTGGTTTTTTACAGTGAATTTGTTCAACGCTCAATAGTCCACGCACATCGTGAGGCCTCTATCTTTCCTGTTCACAGCCAAGATATACGCTCCGAAGGGCGAAGAGCTTGGCCCAATCCAACCTTTATGGAGGTACTCCTTGATCTTTGCTTCTGCTTCTTGCCGCTTTGATGGGTTCAGGGGATACATAGACCGGAAAGGAGGCACATCCCCGGGCTCGAACGGAATGGTGTGTCCAACGGTTCATCGAGGTGGTAGCCCATCCGACGGTGCCTTGAAAACATCTGAAAATTCCAAAAGCATGTTTGCGACCCCTTGGGGCACCTCACCTTTTGTCTCGTCGTCCATTTGCTTCAGGGTTGCAAGAAAACAAAAGCAACCTTGTCAATAGTATCTTCTCACTTGGAACGCCGAGGTGCTCGATCGAGCTTTCGTTTGAGGTTGTTGAATTTATGGAATGGGAGATAGGGTGACCATGATCCTTCCACTGTTGATTCATAATGTCTTCAAGTCGAAGCACATAAGTGCTTTGTGGTTCACAAGCCGATGATCCCAAGAACAATGTTGAGTGGATCCATGAGATCGAGCACGTGAGACGACGTAGGTTGTGAAGCCAGGTAGTGTAAGCCGTGCCACATAGTCACCAACGACTGACACCTTCGTGTCGTCACCGAGGAATGCAGTTTTAGTGCAAGGCGTGTACTTCAATTGCCACGTGCATGCACATGCAGCGCTCACGAATAAGTCATCCACCCCAGTATCCACCAAGATGCGTGTAGGGGCGTCTGTCAGTTTGCCATAAAATTCCATGGTCATGGATGCTTTGGACTTCCGTATGAAAAGGCTCACTTGGGGCTTGTCTTTGAGGTGGTTGATCCGATAGGCATGAGTGCTTCTTCATAGCTTAACCGTGCTTTCATATTGTTCCCACACGTGGTGTCCTTTGGTGAACGAGGCAAGCAACTTCCATCCTTTGAATGCAGACTTGTTCGTTTTTGGACCCACAGATACATCCACCATTGTTGATGTCAGAGAGTTAATCTTACGAGTCTTGTATGTAGCTTCTATCACAGCATGCCAACTTTCTTCAGTGGCTGCGATCATGCTCGTGTAATCTTCAAGGTTTTCTTTGGTCAAGTATGGGACTGGACATGTACGATCATAGTAGAGGGACTCAGGATTCACGAAAGGTACATAAACGACTGGAAAGTGCTGTACTTACATAAATTCAAAGTTTTTCATGTCATCATCGCAAAACATGACAACATGTCCTCATCGTTCCCATGATTCACATCAACCCTAGATAGCAGCCCTCCGGTAGCTAGTGGGGATCGTGAAAATAATGCTCACGACCATACTTGAGATGGTGGATGCATCCCCCAGCACCTCCTTCGAAGTCTTAGTCACCGTCACGGGGGCGTCCGTGTCCACGCTGACTGCTTTGTGCCCCTTCACGTTGGATGGATGCAAAATTCTTGTCTTGGTGGTGCTCCCCGTGAGGGCGTCCCTTACTGACAGGGGCATTCTCGTTGCCATTGTGCTGCCCACCATGGTGTTGACCGCCCTCATGGAAATGGTTTTGGCCACTGCCGTTGAAGCAGTTTCGCCCTCCACCTTGGCACGCACCATGACCATGCTGTTGGCCTTGTTGTTGTCCCTACTGTTGCTTGTGGTCATGCTAGGGATAGTCGCGCCCAATGTGCCAAGCTTGGTGGTAAGGCCTGTAGATGATAGAGGAGCGGGAGTTGTTCTCCCCACCATGTTGGCGGAACTTCTTGGAGGGCTCAGAAATTGCATCTGCTGTGCGCTTTGGTACACTACTTGTTGGCACCGACAATGCCTCATACGTCGGCATGATTTCAGGCGCGTTGTAATCTCACAAGGTGGAGTTTTGTTTGTACACCTCACACACGCAACCTGTTAGTACGTGTATGGAGTTCCATTCGTTGCCATTGTCGTGAAGGTAGAAGAACCGCAGCTGAGGGTTGGCAAAACCATACTGAAAGAAGTCAATATTGGCTTGCTCTGTCAGGTGGTGATCTTCTACCTCCTTTGTACTCTTCACACAAATACCCTAGTGTACTACTCCACCGACATGTTCCTCTGCACGTAGTTCTCGAGCTCCTTCTTTGCCTTCCACGAGTCAGCTAGTTTGGAGTACAACCCATGCATAATTCTCTAGCACTCCTCCCAGATAGGGTTTGAGTGTTATTGCTTTTTCTTGCAAAGCTCCGTCAGCTTCAAACGACTTTGGTTACAAGGAGAGCATTCCCTACACGCCCCACTCCTCATCCTCAGTCTGAGCAAGGTGGAGTTAGCTCTCAATAATCATCAAGAACACGTTGATATTGCATGTTCCATCGTAGCGGTCGGCCAGCTCGAGAACCACACAACTGTCGGTCCCACTTTCCTTCAGGGCCCAAGGTGGAGCTACGTGAGCTTGTGCTTCAAGCGCGTTCGCTTCTAGGCGAGGAGGAAAACTGTCGACTGGAGCTCCATGCACGTCGTGGACATTTGCGTGCTTGTTTTCTGCACTTTCGTGCTCGCGATACTCCAAAATCTGTACCAACTCCACTTTGACAGCATGACATGCGATACAGACTGCTACACCGAGCACAACACAATTTTCTCCCTGATGCAAATCTTCTTGAGCGCCTGTTCCGACACCTCTGTACGATGGTCGGCGACCGCAACCGTGTAAAACATCTTCATGTTCTCCTTGTACAACTTCTCGTTCATCCACATCACAATGAGAAATCTTTCATGAAGCGTGATGTACACCATATAATTGTCGTATACGAGCGCACCCATGACGGTCACACCTAGCGTGAAATCCTCTAGGGGGAGGCAAGCCGGAAGGTGGTCGACTTGTTCGTCGACGTTCAGGCAATGCTCGACGTTATGGAGCACATGCTACACTACTGTCAGAATCGATAGGCTCGCAGGTTGGGATTACTCTCCTCCCGCCAAAGCAAAGGTACAACCCTCGTCGTCCACGCAGTCAGAAGCACAATCCATTACGTTAGTGCCTACATCAGGTTCCTGTGGCATGGACTTACTCGTCTCATTGCCCTTACCAGCTATGTATTGTGTGTATGGTTAGTCATTGGCTTCGCGATCCACTTCAATGACAACGCGATCGGCTGGCCCATGGGGCGATTCATCCCCATGCTCGTCACCCTCGGCAACCCTGTTGGGGTTGTCACCATAATCGATGTTCCCATTGGTGGTCTTCAACCTGCACGAGTGATCGGGGCGGGCGTAGCCTTGTTGTTGAAACTGAGCTTGACGGCAAGCGGCCGAGTTTTATCATCGCCTTGCAGAGCGATCGCGACAAGAGTCTCGCGTTGTTCTCCATTCTTAAGAGATGGTGCTTCTTCTCTTGGCAACGCTGGCCGAGCACCTCCTCCTCTAGTCATCGACTCTCGATGCGACTTTGCGAGGTGGACGTCGAGTGCCAATGTCATGCGATGCTCCTTGGATCCCAAGGGGTTGCGTTCATTTGAGAAGGGGAGACTTGTACTTGGAGCATGCCCCAATACTGCGTAGAGTCCGGTCTTGAGACCGACCATCCTCGTGGTAAGGCATTGCTTTAAAACTCTCACTCTCCAACCTCCTCCGTCAACTCCCCTCCCCCTCTCCCTTTTTTTGGACTCGGTGAAGACACACTATTCGACTACGTGTACCTCACTTCAAACCCGTGGTGGAACGAGGTGGCTCTAAGCCAAACCTCCTTCACCAAGTTTCTTTTTTTAAAGGAAAAGGGGAAGGAGAGGCATCGGTAGACACCACCAACTGTATGATTCAAGTCATGGATTGGCACTTGGAGAAGAACAGTGAACTAGAGTGACGATTATAAGGTGAAAAGCACTTTTTCTTTAAAAATCATGGAGAGTCAGCACAAGCGTAAAATCCAATAATATGAAGTGATAGTAGATAATTTTATAGATCTAATAAAAATGGAGCTAAAAATAGAGGATTGGAGGCCAAGTTATGGCTTTCGCTACTCCTTTGGGCTTGGAGAACCCGGGCCTTGCGCATCCATTATTCTTCACCGGCTGGACACCCGTAGAGAAATGGCTGGGCTCGCTTTGTTCGCCCCCTTTTGCCTCTCTTTTTGTTGCAGCAAGTAGTTAATATCGCAGCTCGCTAGTCGAATAAGCCTCTGCTTCTGCCTCTCAACTCCTCTCGGTGGGTCCTCATGGTGAGAAGGACGATGATGCGAAAGACAATGGTGAGAGAGTGAGAAACAAGTGAGAGGGGGTAGTAGTCTACGGAAGCAGGTAAATAGGTGGGGTTGGTGGAGGTGGGATGTGTGGGCATGGAGGTGGAGTTTGGTGGTGTTCCACTAGCACCACCACGAGGTCTCCTAGTGCTCGTCGTTCGAGTTTCCACTCCTCGCGATGTGTGAGAAGTGTCATAGGGGATTAACGACGAACGATTTTGTCAACAATCAACTTGGATCTGATGCCAATGTAAAGCGTAATGTAATGTGTACGTGTCTGCCTTAGTGTCGAAATGCCAAACGGGCTCGAACAAACTCATCATTGTAAAAATGAATGACTGTCTTTCATCGTCGGAGTGGTCTTTCCTTGCCCGAGTCGTCATGGCGTGCCACACCCTTTCAAGTTACATCAATTTTTCTTAAAAAATTAATGATTTTTTATTTATTTACAAAAATTCATGTTTTGTTGGAAAGAATGGTGGAAACTTTGTGAACGCGATTTCCATCGAGATGGTCTTTTGGATTCGATTTCGACTAATTACTTCACGCGCTTGCATCAAGCTTGATGCAACTTCAAGAAGTCAGTTGAAAACAGTGTTGACAGACTGGAAGGATGAAGTAATGATTGCAAAAACCTGCCTCGACTGTGATATTTTAGATTTTTTTTTCCTTGTAAAGGTCCATTATGTTACACCACACCTCATCCCTGTGAACCACCCATGCTTCGCTCAACACATCAGGTATGCTCAAAGTGACCTGCTTCCTTGTTCAAATCTGTCCTTTCCTCCTACATAGAACGCTAATCCTCCAGTATGTGTTATATACATGAATCATTAGATAACCAGTGGAAGAGTGCAGTTTGACCATCACGTGATGACACGTGCACCTTGCCCCGCATCTTTAAAAGCACAAAAACGAGCAAATTACAAGAATTTAATGGTCTCAATCTGGTCGTCCGTACAAATATCTAGGGTAATCACTTCATCTTGGATGTCTTGCTCCGTACAGTCCATTACAAGCCTTCCGATTGTTACTAGGCGACACCATCGGAGGCCATCGAGCTTGAGGCTCCATGGCCGCGGGAATTGTGGAAAACGTTGATGGTGGTCGAGTAAGTAGAAACACAAAATGGACGGCTGTTACGGGTCACATTATCTGTAGTCATCAGATAATGGCTAGGTTCGATGTCGCATTGATAGACATCACAACGCTTGAATGTACGGACACAAGCAATCCAGTACGTCCAACTGAAATTTTTTAGCCTTGAAACTTAAAAGGCCATCACGTGATGGTGAGACTGCACCCGAATTCATTGCATTTGGCTCTTTGGCTCTTTGCCGCCTTTTAGGTTCTCGCTACAAGAATTCCTCTCCATGGAGGAAAAAAATTGCTTGACGTCTTGTGTTGTAGGCATGCTCCAGGTCTACTATAGCTACCGCTGGAGCCCCAGTCTGCAATAGGCTCTAAGGCCATCACTGATGGGCTTGAAAATTCGACGACGAAAACCGGCTGATGGCCGGCTGTTCCGGCGCGAAGTTTCATGTCGCTCACCGCCCTCGTAGTTGGCTCTAAAGATTTGACATGTTCGCGCTAACTTCGTCACCGCCACAACTGGTCGTGAAATCGTCTTCGACCGATGGCGTATGACCGTGATGGTGATGGACCGACAGCTCCACCTGGCTGTCAGCGCACGTGACTGCCCATCAACGCCCATCAACCCTTTTGGCTGATGGGCGCTGATGGGCCGTCGTCGTCATCGCGCGAAACTGTAAAATTTTAATGAAATAACCCGCCCTCGGATCAGATAGCACCTGCCTGTTTTGCACGACGGCGAAAGTCGCATTACCCGTTGACCCATTTTAAAATAAAAATTGAACTAGTGGCGGGAAAGATGCGATTTTTTACCCATCAGCGATGGGTGATGGCCTGTGACCGTGATGGCCAGTGAATCGCTCCAGATTATCCGTCCGATTTCATTTTGTCGTTCCCGCGCTTTTTTTAAAACCCCATCTGATGGCCTGTGACCCCGGCCTAAGCTATACGCATAGACCTCGTGCTCCTCCTCCCATTCGCCCCATCCTCAACATTCATAGCCCAGGTTGAAGGCCAGTAATCCATCAACATGGTGGAATCATGTGGAAAGAGCTCGCAGCATGCAACTACCCTCTGGCCCTTGCGTAGCTGGGTCCGGCACTTGTGATAT